>CM031233.1:52305144-52592820 GCA_018340775.1 Taxus wallichiana var. yunnanensis
ATCAATTGATGATTTTGTTTTGAATTGAGAAATGCAATTAATTGTATTGTATTTGAATAAGAAGCAATGGTAATGCTTCACTATGATATTAATGATGGAAAGACAAGCTTGTCGATTAATAATAAAGTATTATCTTTGATAATACATATTGTATTGCAATAATTATTATTCCCATAATGATAATGTTTAAATTTTTCTATGAATCAGTAATAAGTATTGATATACGGTTGAAAGTGATTAATTAAATCAATGACATTTTGATTTTGAATCTATTATGGAATTCGTTGTTATAAACCTTATAATTTTGTTTATGTTGAAGTAATAATACTACTATAATTGTGATTTGGAATAGTTAGAGGAAATATAATAAAATAAAACCATTAATATAAATAAAATCATATAGATGGATATTATCTTATTAACTATAATGGTGAATTATACTTATGGTCTTGGGTATGAGAGTTACCATAAATCAAATTATATGATTTATTCTCCAATAGAATAATTGGTGCCTTCCACCGAGTGAAATACAACTACATGGTTGAGTATCACCATAGAACAACCAAATCACAATGGTATGGAGCAAAGTACAAAGGTACTTCGTGATTGATTGGTTAAGTAAAAATGTACTTATCAATATTAGGAAGTGAATCAACTTAATAATGAATTAAGGAAATTAATGAATTCTTAAGTTATTAACTATGAACTTAGTAACTTAAGAAATGGAAAATAATCCCGATACTATGAATGAGATGATTGTGTTGTAAATGGAGGGATAGGTTTCGTGTGGCTTGTGTGCAGTCATGAAACCATTATAGCTAACGTGATTCCCTAAACTAGGTCCGTGGTAATGCAATTGAGTGATTTTATTTTCTAATCACCATTTCTTCTATGTTTTTCCGGGAGGCTACACTAAGAAGATACACATTCTCTGAACCTTTTAAAAGGTATAACCAAATCTTATATTGGATATATCACCTCGAGAGGAGCATTGAGGAGATTGAGTAGGATCTAAAACCTTGTAGTCACACATGGTTATCAAAGCTTGTCTGTTGGATTATGAACATTAATTAATGTGGGATTAATATTTTTAAGTGACTAGTCATTGAAGGCATCAAGATAATTAATTAATGCTGAAATAATTCGCAGTGTTTGAAATGATGTTACTCATTTCTCTATATAACAACTCAAGGAATTTATAACTCTTGTGCACTGGAATTTAATCGTTGCATATTAAATTCATTGAAGGCCTTAACTATAATTAATGAGTTAAAAAATTCCTAGTTTAGAAGCGTAATAAAGAGGTGTTACATATACATACTTCAAACCATTAACAAGGATCTAAGTGACATAATCTAAAACTACCAGAAAGTCATCATTACATCCGGAAGATGTCGGTTGTTAGTACTATCCTTTTGAACTTTTCATGGAATTTGTTAAATCTATGAGGATCATAAAATCAATCCTTGCCTCGTTACTCATATGAAACTTCTAGTGAGATTCCATTTTTAGTCAAACATGTTGAAAACTATGATTTGTAATGATCATTTTAGTTTGTCTTCTTCTTTTGTGAATTATTTTTGTCTTCTAGCCATCCTATCGATTGCACTATGTGTCATGAAGTTTTTGTACATTACAAGAGCCTTATGATTTCTATCTATATCCATGATAAGATCTGAAATCACCATTTTTATTCAAGGCTCCATTAGAGCGCACATACTCTACTAGATACATATGCTTCCAAATAATGTCTTCTTTTTTAATACAAGAACACACTTCTAGTTCATATCATGTAATATAATTAGAATGGAGGGATCTTAGGGATTTTCACATCATAATCTCATGCTAGGAGAACTATAGATCAACGAAAATAACCTCCATTACTTCTATTCATCTCAGCTAGGTATACAAAGTCATAATATCTCAAGAACCAATCATAAGATTGCTTCGTTGAAACTAGTTAATGATCTTCCATAACCTATTTATGATTGGATCATGTTACATGTGACCTATAATTCACCTTCAAATGCCTTGAGCAACACAACCATATTCATTCATGTAATGAGACACTAATTTGGACAAGGTATTAATAGAATTTCAAGCATAGAAAATCATTCTTTACAAACTTATTTAGTTCATGCAACACTTATTTCACAAAATCTGGACATATTCCAGTGAATTTGAAATCTAGTATTACAAGTATTGGAAGAAATCCATCTCCATTTTTGCATATATTGGATTCCATTATAATTATTATTGGATTCCATTAGTAGTAATATTGGATTCCAATATTGTCATTATTTGACTTATTCGAGTTCCAATTTCACTATTATTAGATTTCAATTTCACTATTATTGGATTCTAATTTCCCTATTATTGGAATCCAATTTCGTTATTATTGGATTCCAATAATGTTATTATTGGATTCCAATTTCACCACTATTAGAATCCAATTTCTAAATCCTGATTTTTGGATTTCAATTTCATTATTTTAGGATTTATATTTTTTACTATTTGATTCCACACATAATCCTTGTGGCCACCAACCTACATAAGCCTATCGGTTGTTATCTATCTTACATAAGCGTGGTGACCATGCAAATGACATGATGGAAGTGCATACTCGGTTAAATAAGCCTATCGGCATACATCTACCTTCCGGCCACTAAGTTACATCTACCTTACAGCCACTAAGCTACATAACCCTAGCGAGTCACTAATTAACATAATCCTTGCACCCGCTAAGTTATATAAGTAGTTGATAAGCTAAAAAATCCTTGCGGTCGATAAAACACATAAGCATAGCAATGCATAAGATACATCTTCTCAACACTTATTTGATAAGTTTGTAAAATGGAAATCATTGTGACAGAAATTAGTGGTCATTAGGAATTATAAATAGAAGATAATCTAGATAATGGGAACTAATTTTATGCTTTTCTAGTCTACAAATCATATAGAACAAGAAAGAGTTAAGAATTACGTTAAACACGTTGTTTTGAAACATGGATTTCATAGTTTATTAGTTCCTACCTATTGTAGGTTACTATACCTTTCACCACAACTTATTAGTTCTTACCATATCCTCCAATCAAAGACATTTATTTTTTCTAGTGTCTATATTTCAAATGTTGGAATATAAATTAAACAATTTCAAAAAAATTTAAAAAAAAAAAATTGATTTTCTTGATTTTCTATTAGTTACTTTTTCATGATAAGAAAAATTATGGGTCTTATTCAAGTACATATTTTTCAATAATATTTGAAGGAAAAATCTTCAATTAACAAGTGTCACAACAATTATGACAACTTTAACATCAACATTTTATAAGTGTACAAATGATTTTTTCTTCATTTTCAAAATAAAATATTAATAAGTACATGCCACCTATTCAAGAATGCATGATGTCATTATATTTATTATCTTTTCTTATCAAGCATGTCACACTCAATATTTTTCTAAATCGTTTATCATAACTTTATTACATTATAATTTTATTAATATTGTGAATTACAATTTCCCACTTCGATATATTGTGATTGAAACATGGGACAAATGTCCCACTTAATGAGACATGTGTGGTGATATATTAGAATTTCTCTCCACCATTATGGATATCATTGCAATAGTTGCAAAACTGCTTTTGCAGTTGATTATATTTTCTTGTATTTCCATTTAGTGCCCTTTGTGTTTTCTTGTATTTCCATTTACTTCCCTCCTCTCACCATTCATCCAAGATTGTTTGTATCCATAATGGGTTCTCTTCGGGATTCCATGACATCAATACAATTATCCCTTGTTTTCACTTTCTTCTAGGGTTTCACAACCATTAATTGTGTATGGCAGTCTCACTCTGCCATTGAATACAATACTTATTGTGACAACGAATAAGCTAGACTCCATTTCTCTGTGCAATGGAGTGTAGTTCTGGATGGATATACTAGTCCCTCTACAACTATCACACATCATTGGAGGGTAAATCCACATATGCTCCTCCTTCGTATATAGAGTTCATTTTCAACTATATCCACACATAAAAAGAGAAAATTAGTAGCGTGGCCACTTAAATCTTAAACCTAGTATAGAGAATTTGAAAATGAGAAATATCAATAAAAATTCCAAGGTTAAATCAAATGCTTGAAATCAAAATGAAAAAATAAAAATAAACATCTCATATGAACATCTCTTAAACCTCCTTCAATCTAAATCTTGAACAAATGTAGAATTTGGGTAGCATTCAAGATAGTGCATAAGTGATTGTTGTCATTTATGCCACATATCAATCTTAATATCATCATACATATACGACTATTTATGCATACCTTATTCAAATCAATAAACATTGACATTGAAAATCCTATCCAAATTATACTCTAAGATAGATGTCATCTATTTTAGAACTTAACATCCTTGAATGGTGTTAAATTTGACGATCGTTTAGATGTTTTTCGTGATTTTAGATGTAACATAATTTCAAATATTTTATAGAACTGCACGTGTGACTCGCATGTTTAAAAGGTGACCATCAATTTTTATATATATTTATATAAAAAATATTCGTATATATTAAGCATATTTAAAAAATATGGAATTGTCATTTATAAATTTTGTAAGTAGTGTATAATTGCAAGTGATCACACTTACAAGTGTGATTGGTTGCGATCTAAGTGCAAGACTCGAGTCACACTTTTCTCAAATCGCACTTCTAAGTGTGAGTACTTGCACTTCTAAGTGTCAGTCTCGACTCGCACTTCTAAGTGTGAATCTTGATTCCACAACTAAGTGTGAGTCCTTATTCACACAGCTAATTGCGATAACTCTCCTTCCAAACAACTTTTTGGTAATGGTAATTTTTCAACACTACCCTTCAAAAATACAAAACAATTTTATTTATACTAATTATTCTGTATAAATTTCATTATTTTTAATATATATTGATGTAAATTTTTATAATTTATATATAAATATATATTAAAAATTGATGGTCAAATATTAAATATGCAAGTCACGTGTGATGTTTATTACAAATATTTGTAAGTATTTTATGGCTATAATCACCAAAAGTGTCTAAATAGCATTAAGAGTCACAAGGCAAAGTGTCTAAATTAAGGGATTTATTTTACCCAAATTATATAAGGGATTTTATTTACATTACAAAAATTATAATATTAAATTCTTACATTAATTCTTTACAATACCAAATGTAGTATTAATGATAACCATTTTGTAAGGAAAATGCTAATTAATGTTTCAATTGCCTCAACATTAATTAGCCATTAAAATGAACTATGTAAAATTCACCATTTAAAAGTACATGCGCCATTCAAAATATGTGTGCCTTTTGGAGCATGTAACTGTTGTCAGCCATTAATTAGCCATTTAATGTAAAGAAATGTAAAATCATACGCATGCCCTCTTAAATTTGCATGCCAATGAAATTGGTGGTTGGATTTTTTAGTTACATATCACTATAAATAGACAGTTTTTGATTTTATATTTTTAACATTTTCCTTTCTATTCTCTTCGTCAATGTGTAAGCGAGACACTTTATTCATCAATAGAAAAATCTCACCAGGGAAAGTGTTGAAAATTTTGTGCTCGATTTCTAGAAATGTTTTGATTTCCTCTCCGTGCCAAAAATTGGTATGCGTTCTCACCTTTAGCCCTCCAAAATTATGAAATTTTGTTAATGTAAAATTTTCCATAGCTGATTAGGGCTTATATCCATGTAAGGATTTCATAGATAATCAAATGGAAGAAAGTTTGTTATTCAAAATTTTGTAGAAGGTAGTTTTTTTATCAAATAAATAATTTTGTAATATAGTAAACATATGTTAGAGAAGTGAAAGAGAACAAAAATGGAGCACATCTTAAGCCACGAGGGTAAAGAGATAATCTTGAGATAAACAACGCATATTACTCTGTAATAACATGAGAGGAAAATTTGTAGAATTTTTACAAAGACATAACACCTACCAAGAACTTGTTCTGTTGTGTTTTGAAAAAAAATCCTGGTGGTATGGATGGTAGCTCAATTCAAACACTAAAAAAGTGAATATTGAAATAGATTTAAGGTCATGGTGGTGTGCAGTAAGAATGTCGATGAGAATATGTATTTGATAAAGTTGATATTATTTTTTTGTCCTTATTGTTGTCCACAAATAGTCCTCTACTGTACATACTCAAGTAAAATTCAATGGCTACGACATTATTGACATTGTCAATGAAAATATTTTAGAATATATTCATGTTAAGAATGATTTTCCATTCAATGTGTTGGTGTTGGATTATAGTGAGCTATTTGTGAAAAAATATGGTAATGCAAGAGTAAGAGAACCAAACATATTTTGGAGAACAAAAGAACGAATATAAATTTATGAAAGGAGATTTTGAGGATCAAAGAAACTCTAAGATGTTGATTATTATATTAAAATGTACCACCGCTTTACTACTTTATGGAAGAAATATTTATCCTCAAAACTATTCACAAAATGTAAATTTTCTTTGTTTGGGTCATGCCTATGTGGATTTTTTGTCTTTTTTCACTTATAAGTTCTGTGGGATTTCTCTCTTCTATGCTTCAATTTCATATTCTCCTTAATGGTTTTTTTAAATGGATGTGGGTGCTTTCAAAATCCCATATTAACCCTTTTACAAAATATAGATGGTAATTGTACATCAAAATATGTTGTTGTGGCATAACCTAGCAGACTCTATGTTGACAATATCTTACTTTATTTTGTTAAATCCTATGGATTGATAATATCCAGTTCTTATAATGTCACATAAGCTAGCGGACACTAAGATAAAAATATTATTATTTGACTTATTCAATGCTAGCATCCATAAGATTAAAATATTATATTGTGGAAGTATTAGGTTACTGTTCATCCCTCATGCCCTCACGCCCTTGTTGAATGCGCGCCTCGTGCCTGCCCTGCCTGCTCTAATGGTGTCTACGTGCCCTTGCTCTCACTACACGCAAGCCTGCGAACCCTGTTGATCCACGAGTTCAGACTGGAGCTCTTCAGCCAGACGGTGGGGGCTCGAATCTAGCTTCAGGGGTTCCTTGGTCATGGATCGACCTCGCCTTTACCAATGCTCTGATCATGACGCTCGGACGGTCCTGCAAACCCTAGCCATATTCAATCACCATCTGGGGGTGTTCCTGGGAAAGGTGAGGTTCGTGGTGAGCTGGAACAGGGAGATCTACCTGTTCTTCCATTGTTGGATAAAGAGTTTAGGCACGGATCTCTTGAAACCTCCTTCAAAGACGTCTTAAAAAGCAAGGAATCCTCCATGAAACCTGCAGACATCACCCCATGTATTACATTTGGGGAAGATGTCATTTCATCTGAGATCTACTACAAAGAGCATGCTCTGATTTGTAGATTCGGGGTTTATGGCCCAGCCTTCCTGTTCTTCACGCGTGGATCTCCAAGCATTGGACTCCATCTTTAACTGGTAAGATAGAATTATATCCATGTGCTAAAGGAATTTTCATTATGGTTTTCTCTTCAATAGCTGATAAAGACATCATTTCTTCCAAGCTCTAGACCTGCGAGTCAAAATATCTGATCATGAAACCTTGGTTGCCATCCTTTAACCCGCATTACGAGTCATTCTCATGGAAACCTGTTTGGATCAGGCTACCCCATCTACCTCTCCAATTCTAGATTCATGAATGTCTGACAACCATTGGCAATACCTTGGGTACTACACTCCACATTGATTCTCAAACAACTAATTACACCCATACTACCTATGCCAGGATCCTGGTGGAACTTGACACTGATAAAAATCTTCCTGCTACCATTTGAGTGCAAAATAGAACTTGGTCACAAAATCTTGATTATGAAGGTCTACCTTTCCGATGTAGAAGGTATTTTGGATTAGGACACACCTCTACTACTTGTGGGATGGAAAAACGTCAACATGAGAAGCGCAACTGGTGGAAAGATGCACTCCCAGAGCACCTAATTTTTGTGGATAGAAAGGATCTTGAATCTAAAGCAGTAGATGAACCAAAGTCAACGAAAACCCCTTTATCCGAAACTCAGATTGTTAGCAACATGAAAAATACACAAGCTGTTGAGGGCAGCATGGAAAATGATAAATATCTCTCTCAGGATAACAACATGGTTGTTCTAAATGGGACAAATGCGACTAAGGAAAATACTCCTCCTTTGTCTTCTTCTCCAACCGTGAAGGCTCCATCAGGGTGGGTTACAGTCAACAAAAAGAAAAAATCTACCACTCTGAAGGGTAACACTTCGCCTTGATGATTCTCATCTCTGCTATTGGCTGGCTGGGTTTCATTGGTCTCATTTTTCTTAGCCGGATAGCAGATTGCTTCCAATGGTGTTGATATGCCATTGTTGTGTTTGTTGTACTTTTGTTGTTTTTTTGCTTGTTGCTACTTTGTAGGTTGTTGGTTTTTGCTTTGCAGTCTATTTTCTGCTGTCGGGCTTAATTGTTCTATCTAGATTTTGATCCATCTCTTGTGCTTTAACTATCAATTCTAGCTTCTGAGCCTTGGTGTACAAGGGTATAGTCCCTTTCAAAAAACTATTTGCCAATAATAAAAAAAAAAACTTAGTGGGCGCTAAGCTCAAAACATCTTACTTTATTAGCTCATGCCTCCTGCAGGAATTCTATACCTTTCATTCAAACAAATAATTTCTCCTCAATCCACCAATCAAAATTTAAAAAAAAATCAACTTTCTAATGTTTATATTTTATTTAAATAATTTTTTAATCTACAAAACTTATTTATATTTTTCTTTATTTGCTAGTTAGTACAAATTTGACAAATATGAGGCCTTGTTGTAACATTGATTTATTCTATTCTATAAAAATCAAAATTCTAAGAAAGACATTTGTCTAATCTTTAAATAAGATATGAGATTAAGAAAAAAATGTTAATAAAATATTCACTGCATTTAATGTTTATCCAAAAAGAACGATGTATTTGAATTCTTTGACAAGTGGCACATCCAAAATAGTAAACTATTCATAAAAATTAATAAACTTTATTTAAAAAATCACATTATAAACATTTCTAAATTAAATCCCATCCCGTTCCTTATATATTTTCTACTATTTTGTTTTTGATATTCAAAAATTTAAATCTTTGCTTTATCCCCATTTACAATAAAAATTAGATTTGTAAGTTAAATTTTATAAAATACAATTTTTTCTATGTTTGTATTAAATTTTTTAACAATACAAATTTTTATATGGATTATATTGTGTTAAAGACAAGAAAAATAATACTATTATTAGTTATTCTTATTATTGTGATAAATCTTTTAACTGATTTATTTCGGCTATTCCATTTAATAAAAACTTTTATCTTTATGTAGGCATGTTCAACTTGTAAAATCATGGTGGTTTTTTTATTGCACCTAAAAAATCTAACATATTATGTATTTCAAAATGCCACCTATATTGCTGCAATATTTTCAAGCATAATATGATTCTAGATCGCTCTATGTTTTTCCAAAGAATTATATATTTGATGCATAATTTAATTTTTTATTTTGTCTTCTATCTGAATTTTAACGTGGGTATTTACATTATGTGTAACATTTAAATTGGGTACTTACAATATATATATTTTATGCATTCAAAATTGTTACATAGTGTCATTCTATTTTTAGTAGTCTTTGGTTGTCGGCATACCATATGTGCATATTTTATACATTAAGTATTGTTTCATTCTACTTTCTATCAAAATTTGAGAGTGATTATTCTTAGCAATATAAAGAACCTAACGAAAAAAATTATAGAGTTTTTTTAAACAATCACACAACTAGCACATCTCCCAACCCTGAGGCATCAACTTTCCACTCTATCTTGTTTAATTTAAAATATTGATAAAAAATTACTATTAACAAGGTTTATTAAATATACGTGAATATAATGATTAGCTACTTTATACATGGATTAAGGCACCCATAAACCTTACAATAGAACACATCATGAGTATTACCAAGAAGGAACAAAAAAGCAACATGACAAAAAGAGCTAAAATAGCTTATCCCAAACTACAATCCAACAGATCAATACAAGGAAAAATCGTAAAACATGGATGGGAAAACATCCCAAACAATACAGTTCACAAATAGTCAAAAAAAAATCTCCTAGAGCCACGGGACTAATTAGTCTTCAAACATTTTTACTCCTTTGGTTAACACTCTTCTATCCTTTCATCTGATCATCCTACTCGCTCATGATAGGGATGTCGTCTTCAACCTGATCTTCCTCATCAAAACTACTGAGGTGGAGATTTTAACTACGAAAATTTTTGCCCTACTCCTACTTGACCATGCACCTCCTGTAACTCTAAAACAAAACTTTTGATCTCTACCATATCTACCCTGATAGAGTTTTGGGTGATGAAAATTTTCTTAGAGGCATGGATACAATACATGACATTGTTTCCCATATCCAATCCAACTTCTCCTAAGGCATCTATATACTTTTCCACCTAACTCACCACGAGAGTAATTTTATGAAAATCCACAGTCCAACCCATCTCTGCTCTCTCTTTCCCTTTATACGACTCCCTATTCGTATCAATAAAAGAATATGCAGCCCTAGTACTAAGATTTCCCTTCCCCCTGAGATGTCATACTCTTGTTTCTCGTCAATTTTCTCATACAATAAACAGGGAGTACAATTGTAATATGAATCCCTATATTTGGGATCTAATTTCTTTTCCACCACCGGTTTACCATTCTTAAAAAGAAAAATAATTATACCATGGTGTATCAGGGTATCAATCTTTCCCTATTGAAAATCATTCATCGACGCAGAAAATACATAAACAAGAAAAAGGGAAGGCTCATAACAATCTTATGCCTAAACATATTAAACATAGTAAGATGGTGAGTAAATATATTTCTATAATTCACTTCAAGAGTAATGTACCTCATAAGGTGGAGGAAGATTGTATTGCAAATACCAGGGATGTAGAATCTATCTATATCGTCTACCAGTTGGTAAACCTTTTCTTTATCGTGGAAGAAAGTATCAATTTCATGTTTGCATCTAGTGCAGTATTTCAATATCTTTAAGCCCCTCGTATCCATTCTAGTCTCCTATGCTATTGGATCCTCTGAAACCTGAATTTCTATTTTTTGGATCGCCATTCTTCCATTGTTCCATGCCCAAAAAAACTCCAACGCAAGATAAGGATCAAACCCGATGATTTTTGAGATGAAATTCCTAAACCCCCAATTTTCAGAATGCACCACAAGGAGGGTTTTCCTTCAAGGAACCATAGCTCATGGGCTTTTTTCTCAAACTACCACATCCCATGGTTTTAGTCAACTGATATTTAAATTGGAAGAAGCAATGGCCAAAATGAATCGTAAGAGACAAATTAATAAAAATCCCACCATATATCTTCCATGTTCGAAGGGTCCTGTTAACCATAAGAATAATGATGACATCCCAACATGGGAAAAGATCCACTAGAACATCATTACTTAATGTTATTAATGATATTAATAACATTGGTGATATCATCTCCCCTCTCACACACTTTAAAATTACTACCTTTAGCCCCCAAATTGGCAAGATGATCCGCACATTTATTACCCTTTCTAGGGGCATGAATAATTATATTTATCAAATTATTTCAAAAAATTTTCTTTAGTATCTTTGAGGATATTTCTTAACTTCCAATTATTAATCGTATCATTTCTCATATTCTCAATGGTTAAAATCTTGTTTTGAACATCTAACCAAAAAAGCATGTTGACCTTGGGAGTAAATCCTTAATCCAATTTTTCCTCTAGAAATCCTTTGCAATACAACATATGTTCTGATAATGATTATGTTTGGTCCAATAATGGATATGTCAAGTGTTATACTTAAGCATTGTAGTCATTGATATCATCAATGCATGTAGGAAAAGCATTTTAAAAAAAAATTAATGTAGGACGTTTAAAAGACATCAAACTATTTTAGAAACATGTTCAATATTTTTCATTCAAACAACAACAAATTATAAGTACAACAGTAAAAGGTATTTTGTAGTAATTAACAAATATTTCTAATAAATACAATTTTCTTCCTCCAATCGTTATAATTCAGTTCCCTCTATGACAGGAAGACTTCAACTTGTTGACCTTGGGGAGTAAATACTTAGTCCAATTTTTTGTCCAGAAATCCTTTGCAAGACAACATATGTTCTGATAATGAATATATTTAGTCCAATAACAGATATGTCAGGTGTTATACTTAGGAATTGTAGTCATTGATCTCCATCAATGCATATAAGAAAGGCATTTTTGTTAAAACAATTGATCTAGGACATTTAAAAGACATCAAACTATTTTAGAAACATCTTCAATATTTTTCATTCAAACAACAACATATTATAAGTACAACATAAAAGGCATTTTATATTAATTAATAAATTTTTCAATCCTTAAAATAAGAATAATTTTTAACATCCATGAGGCTAGTCTCACTTTTGTTCGATTAGTAACAATTTTATAAATCAGGTTACAAATTTCACTTCAATCCCCAACTACTATACCTTTTTTGTTATATCAATTCAATCCTCCAACCAAGTGGAAGTTCATCACAAGATTAACACTGGAGATACTAGCGGAAACTAAAATCAATGTCTTTCTTTAGCTTGTTAAATGATAGTGACTCTTTAGCTCAAAATATTATATTCTTCAAATACATAGTAGTTGTTAAGCTCAAACTATGTTGATTTAATTTGTTAAATCCCAATGACCACTAAGATCCAAATAATATATTACTTTATTTTTTTGAAACCTAGAGACCACGAAGATCCAAATATTATGTTGTGTCATAAGCTAGTAGACGTTAAGTTAAAAATATCATTCAATAACTTGTTAAATGATAGTGACCACTAAGCTCAAAATAATATAAACAACCAACTACCGACTATACCTGGAATAAAACAATCTTGATTCAAGTTAATATATATACCCACACCATTCTGAAGTCATGTAAGGGTTCAATATAAGAAGAAATTTTAACATCCATGAGGCTAGTTAAAATATTAATATTGGGCCTACATTTATGCTTTTCCAAATAGGTGGAAGTTCATCACAAGATTAATACTGGGCCTAAATTTATGCTTTTCCATGTCAACATGACCTGGGATATCGCAAGAAAAGAATTTAAAGAGAACACAAACCCAATAAGAATATTATTCTTGTCATGTACCTGTAATTATATCTACATTTAAGTTTATCTTGGTCTGAACTACACACGTTGCTCTTCAAAAAATGTAGAAAAAATTATATCAACACAAGCTTGCTTCAACTCTTTTTCTTTGTGGAACCTTATAAAATTAGAGCACATAGCTGTATAAGAGAGTACTACTACTATTATTGGTAGTGGATTGATTTAGTTTTGACGAAAACATTCCTATTGGGAAACTAGAAAAGGAAAAAAATTCCCAAAATCCAATTTTGTCCTTTAAAAAAATTGAGCACATTGTTATTTGTTTTACGGGTTCCAAGTGGACTAAATTAATATGAACATTTGGGCTGTTAAAGTAAGGATTGGTCATTGTTTACTTGAAAATCAGCTTATCCATTGAGAAAAATAGGCCTCGGGATAGAGAGGACTCATGGGGATGCATTTTTTCGACACAACACCATCCCAATATCATTCCTGTCAAACAATGTTTTGTGAAATCACCTAAAAAATATCGCAAACAAATGCCCATTAGAAGTGCTACTTATGCTCCCTATAACATATTTGTGCTTACCCTCTTCATTTCCATGTGCAAAGATGAACAACCTCTCCGAGAATATAAATATAACAAATAGATGTTTCATTAAATAAATTATAATAATATATTATTTTCTGATTTGTTGTCTAATAATCTATATAATATGTAATCATGTCTATAAATGTTATTTATTTCACCTTGCTCTATTATGTTTGCATAGATTCTTCCTTTATAATATATATTTAACTAAATACATCTAATATCACTAACATTCAAACTTTCAACCTCTACTAAAATAAGTAATTGAAATAACATTAAATAATTAATGTTATGGTTTCCTCAACATCAACGAAGATTACAATAAAATTTGTTAGGTTATGTTGAGGCATAACCTCTTTTGGTGGTGGCAAGAGGATACGACATGTGCGGATTTTTTGGGAATTTATGACATTGATAGATTACATTCGTTGTATGGATGGGGTAAATTAATGACTATTACTAATTAGGACATATTTCAATTAGAAATCTTGCAGAAATGTGTTAAATATTTGAATGATGGTGCTCGACGTCTTTATTTAAGCATCGTTTATATTAGTCCTTTAGAAATAATTGTCATAATAGCCACGTTCACTATGGGTGACACCATCAAATGCATTGAGCCTTATTCCTATAAAGAGGTCAAGGATGACCCGAAGTATGGAATATTTTACAAGATGGTGGTGTTACATCATTTATGGAAGGACTATCTAGTCACTTTGTTTGAGTGACCAATAGGTGGTCTCTTGAAACCTGGAAGAAATGAAGATTTAAAGTGTGAAAGACTAAATTTATTTTTTCGATAGAGTCCATTGCGGCTGTGACAAGGCTCCCTATAGAGGGAGACATTTATTTTAAACACTCACTTCATGAGGAGATGGATGATTTCATGTGTCCTGGTGAAAATATGAGAATGTATCACTTGCGATATGTTCAAGACTCACTTCCACAACCCTGGATAGGGTTGATGAGAAATTGAGGAGGTATTTCATGCTGGAGTGATACTACAAATTACCCTCTATGGACCTCATATTTTTCTTCTTGTGCATCTTCGGCGTGATTGCAAAGTAAAATTTGTAACTTTTCTCTGTTTCAATCCTTGAGAATTCCCTTAGACTGGCTAGAGAAGAGGAAGGTCCTTTCCTCCACCAAGGCCTTTTATATTTTCTCTTTAAAATGGAGGCTTCTAAAAACAAAATCTCATGCTTCCCCTCTAATCCAAGAAAGTAATTTTGTTTCCCCCTCCTCCTCTGCACACAGCTCCCTCTTTCTATCGTTGTGGCCACCGCCTTCATCTCCCTTCCGACTATGATTCGGACATCATGATCATTTTCCAAAGCACTTTAGTGGTCTCCACCCAATATTTCACTCTTGTCTCTCCCTCATCTTATTTAGTGGATTTTAACCCTTTAGACCCCTTAGAGAAATATTTTATGGTCTCTAAACCACTTTCGACACAACATCTATTTCCTCTTAACCTCTTACCAACACTTATATGGCTTCTCCTCTCGTCTCCCTAGACATTGTAATGGCTACAACCGACTCAACTCACCCGATCATGGAAGTATGTGTGGTTACCTCCCTCCTTTTTACAAGGAAGTTAGCATGGACTGAAAGTCCTTATGTGTTTCCTCGGTTTGACTTGTTTCTCCTCTGTCGGTGAAAATGGGCTCCCCATTTGCAACTTGAAACACCATGAGAATTGTGATAAGATCTCACCCGACCCACATGAGGCCATTAAAGATTAAGTTACACTCACTATCTACTATCAAGAAATGGAAAAGTCACACTGACATGACCTAGATGAAAATCAACAAAGAATTCTTGGAACACATTAAATTAGTGGACGTCTTTGGTTGAAGGAAGCCCTACCTTGGTTGTACTAAGGATGAAGCAAATACTCTCATGAATATCCATAATATGTAGTTTGGGTTTTTCTGGTTTGGGACTTTTTGGTTTTTGGTTTTTGTTGAATATTTAAGATTGTTATCTTTTGGTTTCATTGTAATATCTGATTATGAGGGTTTTTTTGTACAAGGATGGGGGTCATTTCAAAATACCCATTTTCTTGTAATTCCAAATAGTATTATGTTTTGGCATATCGTAGCCACGGATAAGATCCTAATATCTTAATTTGTTTTCTTACATCCTTAAGATTGTTATGATCCAAATATTATGTCTTGGTATAACCTAGTGGATTCTTAGATCACAATATCCTACTTTATTTTGATAAAACCTAGCAACCACTAAGCTCCTAAAATTTATGGTGTGGCATAACGTATTGTTTCCTTATATGAAAATATAATTATCTTAGTATTTAGGTGTTAGTGAAAACTAAGATTGGAATATTATATTGTGGGAGTAACACTAGAAAAGTTATAAATATCTTCCTCTAATTTGTTAAATGTTGTAAAATATCATAATTATGAATTATTAAACCCTAGCAAATGAAATCTCCAAATAACATGTTGTGGCATAACCTAGCGTCAATGTAGCTATATATATATAAATACTACTGTCTTTTGAGCTTGAAATAATATATTGTTTAAGTACCTAATAGCCGTTAAGCTCAAACTATGTTGATTCAAATTTGTTAAATCCTAGTGACCACTAAGATCCAAATATTATGTTTTGGTATAACCCACCAACAACTAAGCTAATAATATCTTATTTCTTTTGTTTAAACCTAGTGAGCGCTAAGCTCCAAATATTATGTTGTGTCATAAGCTAGTGGACGCTAAGCTCAAAATATCATTTAATAACTTGTTAAATGATAACAACTGTTAAGATATAAATAATATAGTATGGAAGTACTTAGTCTCCGCTAAGCTCAAAATATGTTAATTTAATGTTTTTAATCCTTTCGACTGTAAGCTCCATATATTATGTCGTTGTGTAAACTAGTGCCAACTATGTAAAAAATAGCTACCTGTAATTTATTAATTGCTGTAAAATATCATAATTATGAATTATTAAACCCTAATAAATACAATCTCTAAATAATATGTTGCAGCATAAGCTAGTGGCTGCTAATCTCAAAATGTCCTTAACCACCAGGTAGTCACCAAATATTATGTGGTGGAATAACCTAGCGGGTATTAAGCTCAAAATATCTTAATTCCAAATCTTAAATTCATACAAAAATTTAACTAATTTATACTAGTCTTGATTGCTATAAATATCTCCAAATTTAATGTTGTTGATTAACTTAGAGGTCACTAAGCTCAAAACAACATAATTTAATTTGTTAAAACCTAGAACTTCTAAGATTACAATATAATTTGTTAGGTTATGTTTAAGCATAACCTAGAGGACATTGGACTCAAAATGTCTTTCTTTTGTTTGTTAAATACTAGTGAATTTTTAGCTTGAAATATTATATTATTAAGTACCTAGCGGCCACTAAGCTCAAACTATGTTGATTCAAATTTGCTAAATCCTAGTGACCACTAAGATCCAAATATTATGTTTTGGTGTAACCTACCTGTAGTCTTATTTTCTCACTCAACAACACTATACGCGTTGGCACATCACTCGAGACAAATATGAGTGCTCACCCACAACACACAAAGGTTCCAGGTCCCTGTTTGTTCTTGTCTTACCAGGTGCTAGCATTCATGCTCATAATTTCTATAACCAAAGTGTATATTCCATTCAATCAATCGATCTATGAGCTCAATTTAGAAACACACATAATAAGTAAACATATAGATCACATAAATATTAATACCAAATTCATCATACAATAACCTTGAGAAGATACATCAACAATCAATATCCATCCATAACGATCCATTATATTAAGTCATCACAAAAAATAGTAGTTGAATACATCATAACTACCATTAGAAAGTCATGCGTGCAAAATCATACCAGCAAAGAACATAACTCATACAAGTCCGATCTTACCTCAAAACCCTAAACTATGCAAATCAATACATATAATAGGGGTTGGGAACTTTCCCTTCACCACCCATGCACTCTCGAATAGGCTACATGCTCACAAAAAGTCATGCAAGCTTTGCCTAATAATAGATCTTCTCTATATTTAACACTAGATCTACATCCTATTATTAGTTCAAATATTTGCATGACTGTTAATATTCTTGTTGCATGTGCTCTATCCTGAAATAGAATTTTCTTCACCTCTAAGTCTTAATGCCTTAACCCAATACCGAAATGTTTCTTGAATGCCACTCTAATCATTCATCATCTATTTTTATCCCATGGCTTAAAATTTGGCTAAGTCTGGAATATAATCTGATCGGGCACAAACCTCCACGTGCTTCGTGATCTACTTTTACACATGCCTTCGTGCCTACCTTCCACGCATCCAAAACTCTCGCGTCACTCTTATTTAGCATATTTTAGGGTGCAACACTACTCCACACTAATCGTATTTCAATCCCCAACAATTCTTCAATCTCTCAAAAATGAAAATGGTTGAGGGATATAGACAATTTTCAGTGTCCAAAAAGAAATATCATACCCAGTAAATTTTCTAAGGCACAGGTGGATGGAAGATCTCTTGACATTCTGCATCTATCTATTCCATCACCTTCTTCCATTATTCTATTTCCTTCAATTCTTTTCCAAGTGCAGCCTCTACAATCCTCAACACTTGATCATGAGTCATCTCTTCAACTCTACTCTTCAGCTCCTTAATGACCACCATTAGTTATGTTCTTGTGTCATCAATCTCGTCCATGTGTTCCAAAAATGGAATTACGGAACTTGCATATATACAACTCTAGCTTCTCTTGCTTTGTTTTTATCGTTTCTTTCGCATGGTGGTCTTTGCAATCACTTGTGTGTGCTCATACTTGTTAGTTGGGTACTTTGCATGAATCATCTTAAGTATTGCTCCCTCTTCCACCAATCTAACATCAATAAAAAGCTCGCACTTTTGGCACATGTTGAAGCCTATATCTTCTTTTTTACTTGCTTCCATGAGCTTGGAAAACAATTCCTCCATCTTAGTGTTCCTCGCTTCAATGAAAATTCTATTTTTCTCTTTCTCCTTCGTGATCTCCTCCTCCGTAGGCCTTATACCATGTTTGATATTGTGACATCTCGCAATTTTAGTGTATGTTATGGAAAGGATATGTCATTACATGGTGAATGATTTGCAAAGGCACGACAACAAACATTGATGTGTAGCTAATTATGTAGCTTCATGTATGCATGTGTACCTTGAAAAGGATACACACCCTTATGAAAATTTTCATGCACAACCACGCTACAATTCTTTACTCGCCAAGTATTTGTAAATCACTTAGCACTTATGCCTTATTATTTTGTTGTTTTGATGATTATAGGAACTTGTTTGAGTAAATAAGATTATTTTGGCATATTGATTGTTAGATTTTCGTAGCTATAATGAATTTTGAAGAGTACCATTGTTGGATGAGATGGTTCCCATATTGGGAGCTTTGCTTTGATGACTATATCATACATGGATATTGATAGTTGCTATGCTTGCTAGAAGTATTGATGGCATAGTGTAAGGAACTTTACATTGTTTCAGTAGTGTTATCGGTATGGACGCATAGTTGAGTAAAAGATGTTAACTCTTGGGAAGGTTATGAATTTGTTGTTTTCAAACAACCATGAGTTTATGCTTGTTATCCCCAAGAGGGCTAAAGATCATAGACCAAAATATGCTTGAGCAATCACTAGTAGCCAACCGAGTCTACATTGATGTCAATACTGACAGATAAGGTAATGTGGGAAAAATTCATAAGCCCATAATCAGGACACAAATACCAAAGATACTATTGAACGTTGTCTTTGGTTATAAAAAAATGTGATTACGAACTCTATGTGATTAGACCTTGCTTAATTTCCAAATGTTACATATCCTTATGGCCTTCGACCATAAAAATGGGAAAAAGATTACACGTATGTAATGCAAACTATAATGGTGTTCCGTTACCAACCTTTTTGTAATGATATTGGATTAAATTTGTTATGATTCATGTATGAATCGAAAATTAATAATTTCTAGCTTATTATGGTGAAAGACGTATAACTAGCGTCTTTGAGTGGACGACACGGGCAAATAATTGATGTGCCACCATAGTCTTTGAACTTGGCATATTTTTGAATAAAGTCTTAAAGGGGCAACTAACCCTACCGACCCATGTAAAGATTGATGAATTGTTTTAATCAATGGCACATGGCCAACCATGTAGCCTATGATTCGATCTAGAGTTAGGATGGTTAAGTAACAAGTTCTTATTATTATTGTTGACTAAGGCTTGGAATTTAATGCAATCTATGATTAAGTTCAAGTTAAAAGGAGTCAACCGCCAAATTTGGAAGCCAAGTTAGATCTGACGGTGGTAGTTAAAGAGACTACAGACATGTCAGGTTTTGAATTAAATACAATAAATGTTTTCCCTTCTCTCGAGAATCTTGTATGTTCTTCAAGAATTTATAGACATGCATCTGGGGTTTCCATTACTATTATTTTATGGGGTTTTATGGAGCTCGGAAGAGAGCAATGCATGTTGATCTTTTGGTTTTAGGAGAAACTTCCAGTTCAGGAAGTTTGTGCATATGGGCGGGTTTCATATATTTGGAGTTTTGGCGGTTCGTTTTCTTTATTGTGGAAGGGAGATCGAATGGTAGGGTTTTGTGGTTAGAGTTTCTAAGCTTACTGGTAGGATTTCATTGAGATAAATCACTGGTTACTAGTCCTTGGTTATAAAGGAACTCAAAAAATTCACAGGAATGGATTGTTCCTCTCCCCTTATCAACTTATTACATTTATTAATTTCATAAGTGGAATTTCTGAAATAATGACGTTGATATTTTGAATGTGGTACTATTCTGCTTGTTACCTTATATGTTGATATTGAAATATGTGGAAAATTAGATTTTAAAATAGCTACAGGAATGTCTGTAACCTTGTGTGATGTGTTACTTTAGGAGGAACTTATAAAAATAAATGTCTGGGGAGTTCCATGTGTTCTATTTGTATGTTTACCCATTTCGAATCCGGGTTTCTGGTTGGAAAACAAAAATTGAATGGGTTTTTCTAATGGTTGATGCTTCATTGTTTAGACCTATGAGGTTGATTTGATAGCTCATGACTTGAGAGTTGTTTTCACCAAAACCCATAAGGGTTTCATAGGATACGGACATCCCAGACGGTTTGCCTCCAGCCATGCAGTCTTTTTACTTTCTAATGTGTTTTTGTACCGTCATTCTCCTTATAGGGGAGAAGACCCAGTATGTGAACACGTCCCAATACTTGAACACTATTTTGCATTTAAAATATCCAATACTTGATGGAATAAAAACCAAAATTTTGATTATTGA
Organism: Taxus wallichiana var. yunnanensis; assembly: GCA_018340775.1. Classification (NCBI taxonomy): domain Eukaryota; kingdom Viridiplantae; phylum Streptophyta; class Pinopsida; order Cupressales; family Taxaceae; genus Taxus; species Taxus wallichiana. Next base: position 52,326,240 of record CM031233.1, read on the forward strand.
AGTTCAAAAATTTGTTTTTTTATAAACCATATGTGCATAGGGTCAACATCTCAGTATTACTTAGTACACAATAAATATTGATTGGTACTTTCATTTTCTACAATAAAAGACTCATTTGTTCAAAGTATATAAATACAACATATCAGTTGACAAACCCATCATATCTATTTAATGGGTTGAATATTTGTCTTTTCAATTCATCTCTTTCCATATTCCAAGTTGGGTTGTTCAATCACTAGATCTTTCATATCCAGACTTTAATACATACCTGCAAAAAAAGAGGGAACCTTCTTCTCAAGATTCAAATTCATCCATTAAAAACACAAACAAAATTGTACACTTGAAGGTAAAAAATAAATATGAATATCAAATCAAATAATTTCAGCCACAAGATCATCTCAAAATCAATTTCAACCTTTGATTAAAAAGACCCTACACCTTGATCCATGTCTTACATTTTGATTGGATACTCTCTCCCCTATGTTGGTATTATATATTCACTTTCCTAGTCTTGTTTACTGCTGATTTACTTCTGCAGGGTGCCTGATTACAGTGGATTTTATAAGAAGAGATTACTTCTATCAAGTTTTGAAAGGAAAGGTCTAGCAAAGCAAAAATTGTTTTCATACCTCTGTGTTTTTTTACTGTTTCAATTAGGTTAGAATTAGACATAACAGTTCTTTGAGCAGCAAAAGCAAGTTTATGGACTGATTTCTATTTAATTTATCAAAAATTGGCCCATTTTGCAGAGCACATCAAAAAAATATTAAGATTGGAATTGAGTGATTCTTGATCATAGCATCCTGCTAATTAATTTTGTGAACATCTATTAGATACTGGCTTTATGTTTTCTCCCTTAAAGTACCTTAAAAGCAAATAATATTAACTTCACAATAGAACTAGTAACTTCAGAATGTAAATGTGTTTTTTTGAGATATTTTATTTGATCGATCATATGTAAGAAAATAATATTACAATATGATTCGAAATTAAAGGCTTAGGATAAAAAATTGTTAAATTATAACTAGTTGTCAAATTGGTGATCCTACGTGGCAAGGAATTGGCTCCATGGACCTGCGATCTTAGGGTGTTCGCATACTGGCCCTTCTCCCCTATGTGCAGCAAAAACGAGGTAGAGAGTTTTCTAAATGATATTCATAAATGGTTTTCATTAAGCTAATATGCAGTCGGCGCCCCACATTTCCCCAAGAGCGGCTTCCGTATTAAAACCAGTTATAATTTCTCAGCTGAAGTCTCTTGTTATCTAGTTGAAGTATTTTCCTTACTTATTTGACAAGAGAACTATTAACTTCACAATGTCTTCCCTTATTACCCATCTGCCTTTTCTTTCCCCAAATGATCATTATAATCTGAAATCTAATACTTACGAGCAAGTCTTCTGTCCCCCTGATGTTATGAAGCATGTCCTTCAAAATGCTAATGAAAGGAGTCGCTCCGATGCCTAGTCCAACCAGAAGCAAGATATCCAATATTTTCTGTAATCCTGCGCAGGAGCACCGTAAGGCCCGTCAATGAGCAGCAAACATGGTGGTTGAGCATTTATTTGTTTCTTATCTATTACGCGCGTCAAAATGGTGGAGGACAGATTGCATTTCCCTCTTTTATTTCGAATTTAATGCTCAACACCTGTCCTCTTCGGTGAACCACTTCGGGTCTCCACCAGTAAATGTGTTTTTTTGAGATATTTTATTTGATCGATCATATGGAAGCAAATATTATTAAAATATGATACGAAATTAAAGGCTTAGGATAAAAAAATGTTTATTTATAACTAGCTGTCAAATTGGCGCTCCTACGTGGCAAGGAATTGGCTCCATGGACTGCGGCCCGAGGGGATAGGCCTTTTCTAAAAATAAGTCATCTACAGATATATCAAGAATGTGCAAGACATATCAATTGGTTTCGTCCTCAACCCATAGACATCTGCAAAATATAGAGAACTGAATTTTCTCACAAACAACATCCACTGCATCCTATAAAATTGAAAAACTGAAATTCAAACCATTATCAATATCCACAAAGATTAATGGTAGTGAATATAAATCGTAGTACAGTGTAGGTAAGAGAGAAATCATCTAACATACGTGAGCCAAAACATCTTCACCTTTAGAAATAGAGAATGTAACAAAAGTCCAAAACAGCTCAAACATATTTCAGAGTTGTGGCTTCACCTAAGATGTCATTGGCTTCACCTAAGGATGCAACAGCTAGCAAACAAATCAAAATTGAATCTTTCATTACAATGAACACCGTTGAATTTTTAACAGAAAATCCTTCTCAACTGTACAGGGAGGAACTTCGAAGATCTGTTAGAAGGTGGATTTCCATCTCTAATGCTCGAAACAAAGAAAAAAAATATGTCCAACACATTCTTTATATATCTCTCGCTAACTCTATAAGATATAAAATCTATACCATTTAATACAAAATAGAAATCTGTAACTCTATGTAACTCTATGTGAACAACTTTTCCAATACTAAAGAGATAAGATAAAAATTTTCCAAACTAAAGAGATAAGATAAAGAGTTTCCAAACTAAAGAGATAAGATAAAGAAATGTTTATTTATAGCTAGCTGTAAAATTGATAAACCTACATGACAAGGAATTGGCCCGATGGACCCGTGAACTTAGGGTGTTGACATAATGGCACTACTCCCAGAAATTAAAGATATAGGAAAGAAAAATGTTTATTCATACCTTTCAACTTAACTATTTATTCTTAACTATTTATAGGAGTGACAGTATGCCAGCTAGGTATAAATAAACATTTTTTAATCCTATATCTTTAATTTTGAATCATATCTTAATATTATTTGCTTCCATATGATCGATCAAGTAAAATATCTCAAAAAAAAAAACACATTTACTGGTGGAGATCCGAAGTGGTCCATACCAAGACCTACAGTAGTACAACAGATTTGCTGCCACCATAACAACATATGTAGTCAAGCTATTACAATTACGATTCTTACATGCATTCACTTCTGAAGATGATTTGATGTCACAAAACATTACATTAACAAGACCTACGTCAATTGATCGATATGAATTACAATGTCAAAAGGGGTGACTGCATGTTCGAGTGAAACATTCTAATTGATATTGATCAATTACAAACAAGCTGATGAATGTAGTGTTATTTGATAACACCTCATCTTTAGAAGAGTTTAGGGGAGAAGGGCCAGTATGCGAACACCCTAACCCATGAGTTAAGTGAACCAAATCCTTGCCACGTAGGAGTGACAGTATGCCAGCTAGGTATAAATAAACATTTTTAATCCTATATCTTTAATTTCAAATCATATCTTAATATTATTTGCTTCCATATGATCGATCAAGTAAAATATCTAAAAAAAAACACATTTACTGGTGGAGATCCGAAGTGGTCCATACCAAGACCTACAGTAGTACAATGATTTGTTTGCCCACCATAACAGCATATGTAGTCAAGCTATTACAATTACGATTATTACATGCATTCACTTACGAAGATGATTTGATGTCACAAAACATTACATTAACAAGACTGCGTCGATTGATCGATATGAATTACAATGTGGAAAGGGGCGAATGCGTGTTCGAGTGAAACATTCTAATTGATATTGATCAATTACAAACAAGGCTGATGAATGTAGTGTTATTTGATAACACCTCATCTTTAGAAGTGTTTATAGATGATCTTATTGATATATTAATACATATTTTACTAATTTTATATTGTTTCATCTTTGCAGCATTTAGAGAAGATGAAGAGAAAGAGGAGTTTACATCGAGCACAACGTATGCCCAAAAATGAGGTGTACTGATTTGAAATTGAAACATCTAACCATGGAAGAGATGAACAGGATGCTACATAATAAGCGAAGAGGATGGTGCGATAACAAATCAAGGAGATCTGAAACACAACCCATGATCATCGGCGAACCTGCTGCTTGGATGTGAACTAAATAGGCATGAACTACAGGAGACTGTGGTTGTTAGAGGCAACACTTCGACCAAGAAGGTTAGAATTTTGTCTAGTTGGTCAAAAGAAGATATGTTAAAGGCCATAGATGATATTGAGTTCGCATTATTCTATTAGAGCTGCTGTACTGAAATATCATGTCATCTGTGACATGATATTTCACTTGAACACTATTCTGCATTTAAAATATCCAATACTTGATGGAATAAAAACCAAAATTTTGATTATTGAAGTTTATATAGGGCCAGTATGCGAACACCCTAAGTTCGCAGGTCCATGGAGCCAATTCCTTGCCACGTAGGAGCACCAATTTGACAGCTAGTTATAAATAAGCATTTTTTTATCCTAAGCCTTTAATTTCGAATCATATTGTAATATGAACAGGTCAGGTGTTGAGCATTAAATTCAAAATAAAAGAGGGAAATGCAATCTGTCCTCATGGTTTTTATTCCATCAGGTATTGGATATTTTAAATGAAAAATAGTGTTCAAGTATTGGGACGTGTTCACATACTGGCCCTTCTCCCCTATGTAATCAACAACCCAGCTTATAAATTCTGTCTTTATCAAATAATATGAAATTAATAAAACATGTATTCGATCATCGTTAATGGCGCCCATGGGGTAATCACAAGTTCACCTACAAGTTCATAATTCATACTGTCATGTATCATAAGCTTGCTAAAATTTTCCCATTGTAGATGATCTTATTGATATATTAATACATATTTTACTAATTTTATATTGTTTCATACTGCAGCGTTTAGAGAAGATGAAGAGAAAGAGGAGTTTACATCGAGCACAACGTATGCCCAAAAAACGAGGTGTACAATTTGAAATTGAACCATCTAACCATGAAACAGATGAACAGGATGCTACAATAATAAGTGAAGAGGATGGTGCAACAACAAATCAAGGAGATACAAACACAAATGATGATCATCAACCCGGAACCTGCTTGGATGTGAACTAAATAGGCATGAACTACGGGAGAGCTGTGGTTGTTAGAGGCAACACTTCGACCAAGAAGGTTAGATTTTTGTCTAGTTGGTCAAAAGAAGATATGTTAAAGGCCATAGATGATATTGAATTCAACAATTATTCTATTAGAGCTACTTTGCCTTGTTTGAAATATAATTTGCCTCCTACATCTGTTCATTATTGGTGAATGGTCGACACATACAAAAAGGAAGGGCCTGCTGCTTTGTTTTGAGTGAAGGAGAGGAGAAAGAGATAGTTGAATGGTGTAAGCAAATGGCAGATTTAGGGCATGGAGTGGGATTTATGCAACTGAGGGCATGTGTTGCACAAATTTGTGAAACTAGAGAGACTCCATTTCGAGAAGGATTACCTGGAAAATCTTGGTGTGAAGGATTTAGAAAAAGACACCCAGACATAGTCCTTCGGACTGCTGAAGGTCTAGAAAGAGATCGTGCAATAGGTTTACGTCCAGAGGTGGTTAGCAAGTTTTATGAAAAACTAGCTAACATTTATATCAATTCCTATGGTGCAGGAAAAATATGGAATTGTGATGAGACAGGAATCCAAGCAGGGAGAAATTGTGGCATGAGGGTGCTTGCCACCAGGGTTGCGGGAATGTTCCCAAAATCATTCCTCGTAGAGAATGGATGACAATTCTATGTTGTGTAAATGCTGCAGGGCAATGTATCCCTAACTTTTACTTATTTAAAGGTCAGAAAGTTTCACAAAATTACATCAAGGGATGTGAACCAGGTGCTTGCATGGCTGCTCATCCAAGTGCTTGGATGACTAGAGAGCTCTTTATAAGCTGGTTGTATCATTTCAGTAAGTTTGTACCTAGAGGGGTGTGCCCTGAAAATAGGCATTTACTTATATTTGATGGTCATGGAAGCCATGTGGCATTGTCAACTATAGAAGAGCCAGGCGATTGGGGATTGATTTATTGACATTGCTAGCACATACTACACACAGGTTGCAACCACTGGATGTTAGTGTCTTTGGTCCTTTTAAAGCATATTTCAGATCTGAGAGGATGCAGTGGATGTGTAATAATAAGTACCAAGAAGTCAAATGTTCATACTTGGCAGAAATAGGTAGTAGAGCTCTCGCCAAGGCCTTGACACCTGCAAATATTCGTGCTGGTTTTAGATGCACAGGTATATGGCCACTTGATTCAAATGCATTACAGAATGACATGGAATGTAGTAAACTATATATCATTGAAGAAGATGCCAACGAAGATGATGCTTTGAAAATGTCACAGAGATGATGATACTACGAAAACATTATGAATGTTGATGAGTACTGAAAACATAATAGATGTTGATCTTTGCTGAAAACATCCTAAGTTTGTCAAGAGATGTAGCTCCACCGTTGGTGACAAAATTGGAGAAAATTACTTAATGGAATCGGTTGAGAATCATCAACAACAAAAGAATTCCATCGACCATTGAAACAATGGTTGTTGCTTTATCTGAGAGACGGAGGAACCAAGTATACAGGGAGAAAGACAAAGTATAATGCAGACCAAAGATTATGAAGTGAACCACATTGTGAATACTCGTGACCAAGGCACATCCAGCTGCAACACTGAGGCCCAGGGATTTGGAGAGGACGATCTCTCATTGCCAAGTGCACCAGAACAACCTACTTGGCTGCAAGAGCATATTGCAGAGTTGGGACTTGATCAGATTGGAAACACTGAGGATGAAAGTATATCTTTACCTTCGATGCCAACCAACCTTGAGCCAACAGACTTTGAACCAACAAACTTTACTCATTATTATGTTGACACAGAGGAAATTGAGGTCATTGATAAAGATAAAAATGAGGAAGAGACAACTGGCCATGATGTTGAAAGTGGTATATCAAATGATGGTGTTGCTGCAAATGAGAAGAAATTGGGTAAATTTTTAAGGTTACCAACACAATTGTGCAGGGATCCTTCCAAAGGTAAGAGTGATGTTGCACTCTGGATAAGTCGTGCTTCACAATTGTTAACATCTGATGCTTATGTTCAGATGTTAAAAGATACACAACAAAAAAAACAAGAAATATGTGAAGGGAAACAACGTAAAAGGAGCATATTGAGGCAAAAAAAAAAGCAAGAAAGGTTGGCGTGAAAAGGAGCAAAAAAAGGAAGAGAGATTGCAGCGCATTAAAGAGAGGCAAGAAAGGGATCTACAAAAGTTTGTTGAAAGACGGGAGCGCGAAAACAACGGAAGTAGCTCGCGAAAAAAAGGAATTGGAATTACAACGAAGGAAGCCACTCGCCATCAAAGGGAGAAAGAGAAACAAGAAAGAGATAACAAGTTCAACAATCCATGAGTTTTGTTTCCCATGCATCATTCCATGCCCATACTGAAACTCCATGTTACAAGATATGTTGAAAGTTCCTATCCCGATTACCACCCTTACTTCCTTGACACCAACGAGAATGCAAATAACTTCAACTCCAACTACACACCCCATTATCCCACAACCTCCTACTTCACATACAACCTTTCATACCATATCTCTGGTTTTCCTATTCCACCATGGGTTCATCCGGTGAACCTCTTAATGACTCAACAACATCATCATCATGATCTGATCGTTCTGATAGTCCAAACTAAGGGCCTTTTTGAAGGTGTGACATGGTTATGGACTAACAAACTGATCCCAAAATTATGCCAGCATTCGAGGAGAATTCTTTTTTGTGTTGCAGAAAAATATGTATCGAAATCAATTGAGAATGCATTATTGCATTCACGATTATAGGTTATAGTTGGTATATTTTGCTCCGAATGTAATGAATATGGACACATACAGTATAAGTTTATATGTTTTGCTCCAAATGTAAGAAATATAAAGACATGCAATTTATATTACTACATTTTGCTCGAAATGTAATCATTGTTTCAGATGTGGAAACCAAATCAGCTCAGAATTTGTTCATAACCTTATTTAAATTGTTGCAGCTTAAAATGAACACCATTAAATAAAAGCGAAAGACAAGGATTTATTTGAATCTTGGTGAGGTTGAAACCTCACCTCTATATAACTTAAAAACATAGAATTGTAGGTAACATTTTCCTTGAGTATTAGTAGTGTGAATACACACTTTTCCACCTACACTTTAAACGATCTCGCCGCATAAAACTGCCATTCCAAAGTTCTCAGCTCTTGCGCCAACACTGGAGCTCCACAATAAAATACTCCTACACGTCCATCCAAAAACAGAATTTGCTTAATAAATAATAAACATCACATTCTAGAAGCTTGTACTAGACCATGCGTATGGAGTGTGGAAATGCCAAAAAATATATGCAGGGACCTAATGGGAATAGACACAAAGTCCATGTTGATATAATACTCACCAACTTTGGCATTGGGATGCTTTGTGCATATTCGTGAGAAGACCTTTCTCCAAATGGGCCTTGCAAAATGAGTGCGCACCTGTATGGAAAAATGAGAAAGCGATCAAGAAGCAGCAGCAGATTTGACCAGGTCAGAGAATGGAGAGACAAAAACCTAATTTGCTTGATAAGATTACTGATTTGGAAAATTTATTGGAGTTAAAGTAGCAATACAAAGATTTGAAAGAGCTTAAACGGCACATCTTTGCGTATCCTCATATTACCAATAATTTTTTTACAATTAAAGAAAAAGTTGTAGAATTTTACAACATTATCATGAATAGATTTCAATTTAACCTTACAAATTTGTAGAATCTTTTCGAAGCGATTCGAAAGAGATCTCTAATCTATGAAATTATAAAGTGAGAAAGAAAATATATTTAGGAACAACTTCATGAATTTTCATCAAACTTGCTTATTTCCGCTATCTACTTGGTCGATTAAAAAAACGAGGAAGCCGCAAGCGAGAGATCGTTATGTTGTCAATATTTACAAATTTTTGTAATGGTCTTAATTTGCAGTGGAACCAACAACAAAACTGTAATTTTCTTAACAAAAAAGACAAATTTTCATATGATAAACAATTTGCAGTGAAAATCATGGTAATACCTTGGAATTTCTAGGCAGTAAAGAGAGAAGATTTGAGAAGTGTTGTTTGAGTTTGACTCTCCTGTTTCACTCGGCTAGCATATGCTCAAATGCCGAATAGTACTGAATCTGACCGGTATTGAAAGAATTTACAGCGGCGTTCGAAATCCTGCATCTTTCATGTCCAAAAACCCATCAGATTATACTGTTCAACATGAAAACTCGACCCTTTTCTTTCCCCAAATGTTCATTATAATCTGAAATCAAATACTTACGAGCAAGTCTTCTGTCCTCCTGATGTTATGAAGCATGACCTCCAAAATGCTAATGAAAGGAGTCACTCCGATGCCCAGTCCAACCAGAAAGAAGAAATCCAATATTTTACGTAATCTGCAAGAGCACCGTAAGGCCCGTTAATGAGCAGAAACATGGTGGTTGAGCATTTATTTGTTCCTTATCTAATACACGCGTCGAAAATGGTGGAGGGCGATTGCATTTCCCTCTTTTATTTCGAATTTAATGCTCAACACCTATCCTCTTCGGTGAACCACTTGGTCTCCACCGGTAAATGTGTATTTAATGAGATATTTTATTTGATCGATCATATGGAAGCAAATATTATTAAAATATGATACGAAATTAAAGGCTTAGGATAAAAAATGTTTATTTATAACTAAATTAGCGCTCCTACGTGGCAAGGAATTGGCTCCATGGACTGCGAACTTAGGGTGTTCGCATATTGGCTGGAGAATCCTTACCATTAGAGGTATGACATTGGGGCATTCTATGAACTAGTGATTGAGTGCCCTCTTAGCTTCATGCATGACTATTTTGAGAGTTATTCCTTGAAAAATACGTGGCGATTTTGTTGGTGGGATGTGTGTGTGTGTGCTCGTTAGACTATAGCTATATTTATTGATGTAATAGGGTTCTTTGAAAGGGAAAAGGTAAATGAAATTTACCATAAGACTATCGGACATATAAAATAGTTATTGTTTACATACTCATATATTATAGTCAATGGTTTATCAAACAAGTTACGTTGTAGATAGTAAGAACGAGGTTAAGTAATTGATTTCATTGAATCTATCATTTTCCCTGCTTTGACCTCGCTTGAATAAAATGATTCGGGTATAGAAAATTTTAATACATTTGATGAATGGTAATTGTATAATTGTGGGAAATATGGTCTCCTTAATTAGGATATAGTTATTGTTTACATACTCATATATTATTGTCATGGTTGATCAAACAAGTTACGTTGTAGATAGTGAAGAACGAGGTTAAGAAATTGATTTCATTAAATCTATCATTTGCCCCTGCTTTGACCTCGCCAATAAAATGATTCGGGTAAAGAAAATTTTAATACATTTGATGAATGGTAATTGTATAATTGTGGGAAATATGGGCTCCCTTAATTAGGATATAGTTATTGTTTACATACTCATATATTATAGTCAATGGTTTATCAAACAAGTTATGTTGTAGATAGTAAGAACGAGGTTAAGCAATTGATTTCATTGAATCTATCATTTGTCCCTGCTTTGAACTCGCTTGATAAAATGATTTGGGTAAAGAAAATTTTAATACATTTGATGAATGGTAATTGTATAATTGTGGGAAATATGGGCTCCCTTAATTAGGATACATAACCTGACTTTGGAAGTATTCGAGTGTTGCTAAATATTTATGTGTATAAAATTTATATAGACTTATGTATTGATAGATAATGAGGATTATATAGTTTTATTAATTTATGAAATTCTTCCTCCTTCGAATTAGCCCTTAAGGCATTAAAGGTTAGGCGATCTAGTGAAAAACTCTACTATGGATGCAAAGAGAATGATTTCTTTCAAAATTTACTAATTTGTTTCTTGAATTAGTATAATGAAATATGGATTCAACATTGCAGCGTTTATTTTTTCAAATACTAAATGGTATAAGATTTTGTGTGGGAAAAGGGACTTCCATGTCGGTTTGCATAAAACTCGACCATGTTTTAACCATGCGAGTAAAGGGATGATCAAACCGGTAATAAAGGTATGGTTGGACTAATTTGATTATCATTATTTATTTTTACGAATGAAAAGATGTATTCTTGTAAGATCTAATCTTAAAGATATACTTGGAATTTGTGTTAGAAACTGGAGAAAAATAAATTGTAAGCTAAATCGTCCTATTTGTGCTATGCTATATTAAGTCATTTTGACTCTTTGATTGGAATTGCAATATATATATATATATATATATATATATATATATATATATATGATAATTCGAGACATTTGTATTGTTGCACCAATAATGAATCTTTGATAAATTATAATATAGGTGATATATTAATATTATGATTATTTACATATATTATGAGGTCTATTGATGAGTTTAATATTTAATGAGGTATTATAAGGGTCCTAATTATTTTTGGAGATATATACAGGTGTATTGCTAATTATTATGGAGAAAAAAAGGGCCTTTGGCCTAATGAATGTTAGCTAATTAGTAACCTCTTTTGGGCTATGCAATAAGAATCGTGTAAATGAGCCTATCTTTAGTTCACTTTTATTAACCAAGTAAATTTTTTTACTCTAAGGTAGAAATACTATGTCTTAAAGAGCATAAAATTCTTAATCTATAGCGAAGAAATAAATTCAACAAGGTATGGGTTGAAGATAAAAAGGTTGCCTCAATAGGTAAACCTAGGAATAAAATATAATAAGTTTAAAACTTGAACTTACCTAATAGGGATTATGATATATTGGCATAAAGTATGAGAGTACCCATTGATAAAGAAATAGAGAAAGCTGACAAGGTATGAGCCAACTAGTAAATGAGGACTATAACAAGGATTAATATTGCATTTTATATCAACACCTCACATGTTGGGAATGGATATATTTGTGAGAGCCTCTCCTGATCATAATACCCTTGTGGGTACAATTACCTCACAAAGGATGATAAAAAGTACATATTGACATCATGGTTTAAAATGGTGGAAATTGTATTGATGATTGGATTATTGACATAAAAACTATTGCAACCTTATAGTGGTAATATATATATACACACACTTCTAAAACATTATGTTATCGATGGAAGTAAATTATGTGATCCCGCCTACTTTAGGTGTGGAAATAGTACATCGATAAAGAACAAAGAATGATGGTGTATATGAATAGTATAGATGTACTTCTCAACCCTAAAGAACCTAGCAAATAGGTATAGGATTAAAAGAATGTTTTAGTTGTCAATTATGAACTTAATAAAATGGAAGAGATTCTATATAACTAAATTAGGTGATGGAAAAGTTCCTAACGATGAATTTTCTATCACGGAACCAAGCATGGCATACATGTCTCAGAAAATTTGGCCAACGTAGTGTAATCTGCTAATTACATTGTCCCAAAATCACTAAGGATCTAAGTGTAAGATGTTGGATGGGATTCCGTGACAGATTCCTAGGTAGATGTTATGTTTGTGGAGCCTATTTTCATGTTAGAGTGTGGCACACCTTCTATGTGTTACACTTGGGTATTTTTACGGTGGTCCCGCTCGCCGGTGAGTGGGTTAGAGGAGTTTGGGGTGAAGCCCCCGAAACAAAATTTCATGGGTGGTTTATTAACCCATGGGTAATGGGTAACCGTTATGGGCTGTTTTTGGGCCCATAGTTTTTTCGGTATCCATTGTTTTGATACCCATGGTTTTTTGCCCATGGTTTTAATACCCATAGTGTTTGCTCATGGTTTTGATACCCACGGTTTTATATCAAACTACTTAAGCAATTGTCTATTTATATGGTCTTATACATATGATACATAGACAACCAAATGTATTGCGAGATGTGTTTTGAATTCGGGTGTGAATTCCGTAGTTTGTTGAGCATAGCTCCAAACGGATCTGGTATTGTATTACGAGAGTGGAGACTTGTAATAAAATTTGAGCAAGTGATTCTTGGTGGACGTAGCCTAAATTAGGTGAAACACGTTAAATCTTGTCTCTCTCGTGTTGTGTTATTTATTACGTAGATAATATTTTTGCATATTAGTTTCTCTTTGTTGTGATTCTCGTAAGGGATTATTCCACATATTTTATCTCTTATTTCTTAACAATTGGTATCAAAGCTTGGTTTGGTTTGCTTTGAAGTGTTGAATCACAGGGAAAGTTTTATCTTGAGTAGGAGCTATGGCGAGATGATGGAAGATCTAGGGTTGATAAATTCAATGGGTAGAATTTCAGTCTTTGGAAGATGCGAGATGGAAGATTACTTTTATCAGAAGGATCTTTATACTCCGCTATCTGAGAAGGTGAACAAACCTTCGAGTATGACAGATGCGGAATGTGAGTTGTTGGATCGGAAGGCACTTGGAATGATCCCGCTGTGTCTTATATCTTTGGTATTATTTAATGTTTCAAAGGAAAAGACTACAAAAGAACTGATGGATGCATTAGAGAAGTTGTATGAAAAACCCTTTGCCTCTAATAAAGATATTTTTAATGAAAAAGTTGTTTAATATGAAGATGTCTAAGAATAGTTCAGTAGCAGATCATTTAAATGATTTCAATATGGTTGTGAATATGCTAGCTTCAGTTACAATAGAATTTGATGAAGAACTTAGGGCTTTATTAATTCTGTGCTATTTACTTGAAAGTTGGAATAGCCTGGTAATGGTGGTAAGCAACTCAATTCCAGCTAACTCGAAGTTGAAGTTTGAGGATGTTGTAGGGGTGATTCTAAGCGAGGAAATGTGAAGAAAAAGCTCTAGGGAATCTTCTACTTCAGGGAATGCTTTGACAGTGGAAACTAGAGGGAGATAGAAGAATAGAGGAAACTGTGGAAAATCAAAAGATCGGGCAAGGTCAAAATCCAAGAGCAAGATTGTATGTTGGAACTGTGGAAAGTCTGGGCATGCAAAGAAGGACTGTTGGGAGCTTCGGGACAAGAAGAAAACAAGGAGGCAAATGTGGCATCGGGTAATGTATGCCAGGATGCTTTGATTCTTTTTTTACATAATATAACTGAATCTTGGGTTTTAGATTTAGGGGCTTCTTTTCATGCTACTCCACATAGACATTATTTTGTTGATTATGTTCAAGGGATTTTGGGCATGTTTTTCTTGGTGATGATGAGCCTTGTAGTATAGTTGGAAAATGTTCTGCCTTCGTGTTAAGATGCGAAATGAGAATACATGGCTATTGAAGGATGTCGGACATGTGCCTACATTAAGGAGAAATTTGATATCGCAGACAATTGGGAAGTGATGGTTGTCTTATGATATTTACAATAACTCTTGGAAAGTTATCAAGAGTGCTCTTGTGGTGGCAAGAGGTAAGAAGGTTGGAACCTTGTATTTATCCATTGATAGTACTAATGATTGTAATCTTGTGGCTTCGATGTAGATACAACATTATGGCACTATAGGCTCGGTCATATGAGCCATAAGGGCATGAACATCATAAAGAAGAATTTTTCTCGGATATACGAAACATGTTTGAAGTTCTATGAGGACTTGTTGGTCGTCAAATAGGACTTTACGAAGAGCAATAGGGGACAAGAAGTCCCTCCTCTTTAATGGGAGAGGTTCCCTTATTCAGAAATGAACCTATTTACAAATATACAAAACATGATTTTCTAGTTGAACTTGGATATTACGAAAGTGTTTACTATAAAGATCATCAATTACAAAAGGACTGAGGAATGAGGGTACAAGAATGAGCGAAAAGGAAACATGCGACTTATAGATAACGAGTAATTCTTTATGTATGCGAAGTTACAAAGAATTGAAAATAAGATCATTCATATCGTATAAATGAGATGGAATTTAAAGACACAAAGTTCTATAAATAACATCTACCAGAACACAAAGTTTCTTAACGTAATACAGATTCATTAATCAAGGACACAAAGTTCCTTCTTGGTTATACAAGATCACCATGCTTGCAAAGTTGAAAAGTATGCAATCGCAAGACTAACAAACCGGAGACAAATGATCTTCACAAAATTTTAAATGAAAGCTTAAAAATAACAGAGATTAGATAGACAAAATATGGAAAGCCCTTACGTATTGATTTCTTTATGATCTATTTACACTTTCGAAAATAAACCCGATTCTTCCCGCTTAAGAATGACATAGAGAGGCCATTATATAGCTTACAAATCAGTTACTCTTCGTAACCACTTCTTTTAACCAAGAATAGTTAAGGACTGCCAACCGCAATACCTCAACTTTTTACAAAGAAAACGGAAAAAGAATGGGAAGAAGAGAAAAGAATAAGGAGAAGAAGACAGGTGGTCAGTTACTGGGAGGGACCCACTGACTTCAAAATCTGCTGCCTGAATCTTTTCAATGCCTCGGCTATGTCTCTGCCATGAGGGACTGACGTGTTGGCTATAGACTGACCCCAAAATCTGAGACACTTCTCCATTTCTTTATCAAACTCGACATGAGTATGATAATCTTTATTTGCTTCTTCGATGGCAGATTGAAGAGAGAAAATCTCCTTCATTTTCTCCTTGGAGATGGAACTTTCCTTGAATAAATTATCTTTGACAAAAGCTCTGAATTGAGCTTTGATTTCTTGCAAGGAAAGGGGCACACCAGAAGTTTCATCTTGAAGATGACAGTGTATATCTTTGAAAGCAGATACCACCAGTGTCTTGAAAGCCTCTCCTTTCTGCCAGCTATTCTTCAGCTCTCCCAAAGCCTCCTCCAGGACTTTGATCTTCCACTCTACGCTGTAAACCCAGGACTTTGACAGATTATCCTTTGCATCATCAAAAACCTTATTCGCCAATAAAATGTTCTCATCTGTCTGTCCCATGAGACGGAGGTCTACTATGCAACTACTCCAGAGCTTGAGCTCTTTATTTATGACCCCGATAGTGGAGGAGAGCTTCTGTTGCAAATTTTTCACCTTTCCATGGAGTTTGAAAGCTTCATCGATGAAATTCAATCCTGCAACAAGCATATCTTCCACCATGGCTTCCATAGCCCTGCCGTAGACAGAATACTTGTGCATGTCTTTGATGCTCTGTATTTCATCTTGGCTCAAAATTACAGGAGGTGGAAGAGTAGTCAATGGGGTAGGGTCCAAAACTTTGTCCTTAGACAAAAGAGATTTGATAAAACTTGTAAGAATCTGGGCCTGTTCCTCCAACTGTTCAATAGTTTGCTGCCCTTTCTCTACCCTCCCAATGACTCGTGTGACCATTTCCTGGAGGTTGTGGATCTCACCTTCAGGAGTAGACTCTCCCATTGGAATTCTTGAGAGCTCTAAGTCAGATGTCTGTAAGTCCTGCTCTGATTTGTCCACTGTAGGCTTAGCAATCTCCAGGAATTGCTGACCTTGAGCATCAGACACTATTCTGGAGGTGATTTTGGCTTTCTTGGCATGAGAAGGAGTAGTGCCCAATAAGGCACGACAACATCAAAATTTGGCCCTGAGCTCCGAGAGGAAGATTTCCTCTTTCTACTGTCAACAAGAGGTTGAACCCATGCAAAAGAGGAAGAGGAAGCAGCAGGAGGGGCAAGAGGACCAAGAGACATAGAGCTCATGACACTCAAGGTTTGCACAGCTGTGGTCTCAAGTTGAGATGTGAGTAGGGCGCTGGATACAATTACTGCTGAAGAATCAATAGCACTTGGAAGTTCAGTGCTCTGGACTTCCTTATCTTTATCTGCTAGACCTTCAGGAGCATTTACAGGGGCTGGCACTTCACTCTCTTCACTTTCACTGAGAACATTGATGTTCTCCGGCCCCATAGGCACTTCTACCTGCTTTCTTTGAGGATCATTTTCCATAGGCTCCTTCTTAACCTCCTTGAGTTTCTTCTGGTACACTTGAGTGGATGAAGGAGTGGAAGCTACAGGTCCTTGCGTTGTGAGGCAGGGGGTTTGCACTGGTGTTTCTGACCTGGGAATCGATCCTCTCTCCTTGGTGTTGAAACATCCTTGGAAGAGGATTCTCTTGAGTGCCTTCTGAGCTCTCAAACTTCCCTGTCAAACCAGACCTTAGTCCTGACTAAGACTGGAGCAAGGATCTCAGCCAGATCATCTTTTTCTTTTCTGTTCCAATCCAAGTCCTCCAAGGGGGTGTGCTTAATCAAACTGTCATACTCATATGAGTATAGATCAGAATTTTCATCCTAGAATCCTTCAGGAACTTGGTACAAGCCGAGTTCTTGGATCAATTGCAGAGAGAACCTGCCACAGTGCCTCCTTCTTGCTTCAAAATCATCTGCACAGTCAGCCCAATAGTCCTCTGTATCTACCTTATGATGATAGATTATCTTGATGTTATGCTCAATGAAATTCTTCAAGTCGAAGCAAGTTCTTGGCTTAAAGAATTGAACGGTGATAGGGACCAGGGCTCTCTCTATGTTTTGTGCGTCCAGGGCTATTTTACAAGTGTAATTTCCCAAAGAGATGGGAAAGTGCAAACCAGAAATCTTCTTGTCTTTGCAGGTTCTGTGCAGTTCGTCTAATTGCCTGCATACTTCAATCAAAGCCATTTTATCATTGCAGAACATGGGAAGCCTCAGAGGGGTGCTTTCATAACCGGCAAGCCTAATATAGGAGAATTTTTCTGAATTGTATGAAATAAGCATCGTAGTGCGATATCAGATTCATGGCTTCATCAGAAAATCTCCTAGCAGTATCACCTTCGAGCAGCCTGACCACGTACATGGTGAAAGCATCATTTACCCTTCTGAAATTGCGATTGCTATTCTCTAGGGTGAACTGCGGGCAGTAGGCATATATAGGGTCATCCTTGTGGGCATCAATGTAGGAAAAACCAAACCATTGCCTTGATGCTGCTAGAGTATACATCAGGTAAGAATTCATGTAGAACTTCTTTGTTTGCTGTACATTGGACAAATGATCTGCCAAATTCATGCTGATGATCTCTGCCCAGTTGATATTTTGTGTTCCCTCGCACACCATGCTGATGAGTGGGCACATCTAGAAGTGGAATTCATTGGTAGAGGGTAAACCCATAACCCGAGCTAGTAGAATTATAAAATCTGACAATTCTTCGTTGAAATCTGCCTGGAAAAGAGTCTTAGACAGGCGAGATGCTCCCTTCTTAGGGTTCTTGAGCCAGGACTTCACCACCCGCGCCTTGTATTTATCACTGTCTTGGTTGAACAGGGCCTGTGCTTGATCCCGGGAAATGACTATGGCATTATCCATCTCTGGGATCCTCAACGCCGCGCTAATGGCGGAAGCATCCAGCTTGTCAATGAGTTCCCCGTGTATATTGGTCAATTCACCCGAATCAGGGTCGAAGTGAGCTCCGCACGAAAGCACTGTATCAGCACACTGTACTGAGACCGGGAAACCTCCAGCGAAAGCCAAACCACTGTCGTGAATCATCTGCGCCATAGGTGTAGGGTTTGCATCCGCCATCCTTGCCCAAAAATCGCTGAAATCAAGATGACGAGCTTCACTGTCCCCAATATTGTGAACGGCAGATTCTAGTGGAGAGATTTGCTCCTGTCCTTGAAATTTGATCTTCATGTTGACAGTAATTCGGAGGACAGAGACGCGAACTTGACTTTGGGAAGGAATTACAGAGGAAAGGATACACGCGCAGGAAATTATATTGCAAGGGTTCGAGCAAAGGATAGCGTGGAAGCAGTGTGAAAAATGCAAAGGGGGAATGCCCGTTATATAGCCGATTAGGAGAGAGAAAGATAATGAATGCGCATTTAATACATATCTACCAATTTGAAAAAGCATGATATTCGGGTAGAGTGGGAAAAATAAGCACGAATGGCACTTGGTTCATTTGGGACATGTGAGACGTGAATGCACGAAACACGCGACTCAGCCAGATCGATGAAAAGGTGACAATGGGTCCGGAAGAGCTTGGGACATTTGGGACGTGAAAGCGTGAAGTACGCGGTTCGGGTGAATCGGCCGAAAATGGAACAACTTGCACAATTTGACTTGGGACATTTGGGACAAAAATGTGCGAAGTACGCGGTTCGGGTGTTTCGGCCGAAAATGGAACAACTTGCACAATTTGACTTGGGATATACGGGACAAAAATGTCCGACAGGCCCGAAAAACACATGAAATGACCCAAAAATGCAGATTTTCTCAATTTCACGACTTTTAACAATTTTAGCACAACAGAGAAGACACTTAGACTCAAAATTTTGAAAGTTCACTTTCTTAAGAGCAGGGAATTTTGGGTGGACAACAGGACTGCATATATGGGAAACAGAAGCGAGTAAGGTTTCTCAAGGTTGGACCTACAAAGAAAGAGAGTCAGTTAGATTTGGTGCATTCTGATGTGTGGGGGCCAGCTCAGGTATCATCTATTGGGGGTTCAAGTTATTATGTTACTTTTATTGATGATGCAACAAGGAAAGTTTAGGTTTATTGTATTAGAAACAAATATGATGTATTTGACACTTTTGTTAAATAGAAAACCTTGGTAGAGAATGAAATAGGTCTGAAGCTAAAATGTCTTAGGTCAGATAATGGAGGGAGTATTGCAAAAATGAATTTAATGATTACTGTTCTAAGAATGAAATCCACAGGGAAAAAGACGGTTCCAGAACTCCGCAGTGAGAATGGGGTATCGAAAGGATGAACAAAACAATAATGGAACGTGCTTTAGGAGCATGAGGTTACATGCAGGGACTACCTCTTTCTTTTTGGGCGAAGCAATGAGCACAACCGTGTACTTGATAAACAGAGGACCCTTAAGTGCCTTGGATGGAGGCATACATGAGGAGACTTGGTATGGTAAGAAAGTTGATTATTCATTTCTTAGAGTCTTTAGATGTGAGGTGTTTGTTCATATAGACAAGGATGATAGGACTAAGTTAGAGGCTAAATCACAAAAATGTACTTTCATTAGTTATGGTGGTGATAACTTTGGATTTAAATGTTGGAGTATTAAGGACAAGAAAATCATTCGGTCTAGGGATGTGGTCTTTAATGAGAAAGTCATGTATAAACAACGATTGCGAGAAAAATAGGGAAGAATCTAAGAAAGAATATGCAGTGGTAGAGGATCTTCCTGGATGGGACAATGACCCATGAATCGGTTTAGAACCGACTCAATAGGAACCCCAAACTCCTACAGTGAGGAGGTATTCTAGGGTAAGAAAATAACCTGAACATTTTTCTCCTTCTCTTTATTATTTATTACTCACTGATAGTGGAGAGCCAGAGAGCTTTGATGAAGCAATGCAGGTAGATGCCAGTAAGAAGTGGGAGCAAGCCATGGATGAGGAGCATAAGTCTCTCATGGAGAACCAGACTTGGGATTTGGTGAAGCTACCGGAAGGTAAAAGAGCATTGTAGAACAAGTGGGTGTACAGAGTTAAAGACAAAGGAGGAAAGAAAAGATATAAGGCCCGGTTGGTGGTCAAGGGGTTTGCACAGAAACAAGGTATAGATTTTGATGAGATCTTTTCTCCTGTAGTAAAAATGACTTCTATTAGAACTGTTCTTGGAATAGTGGTAGCAGAAGACTTGCACTTAGAACAGTTAGATGTAAAGACTGTATTTCTCCATGGTGATTTGGAGGAGGAACTATATATGCAACAACCAGAGGGCTATGAGGTCCAAGGTAAAGAGGAGATGGTGTGTAAACTGAAGAAGATCTTGTATGGCTTGAAACAAGCTCCACATCAATGGTATAAGAAGTTTGATAGCTTCATTATGGAGTAAGGTTATATTAGATGTCATTATGACCATTGCATGTATACAAAGAAATTTGAGGATAGAAGTTATATTATCATGTGTTTATATGTTGATGACATGTTGGTTGCGGGTAAAAATATACGCAGAAATAAAAGTACTCAAGAAACAACTAAGTGAATCCTTTGATATGAAGGATTTGGGGCAGCCAGAAAAATCCTTGGTATGAGGATAACTCGGGATAGGAAGGAACAAAAGCTGATTTTATCTTAGGAAGAGTATATTAAGAAGGTATTGGATAGGTTTAACATACATGATGCTAAACCGGTTAGGATTCGTTTGGCAGGCCATTTTAAGTTATCAAAGGAGCAAAGTGTCCTAAGACAGAGCGGAAAGAAACCAGATGTTCAAGGTACCTTACTCATCAATAGCGATGCACAGTTTGATGTATGCTATGGTGTGCACTAGGCCTGATATAACCCATGCAGTGGGAGCTGTGAGTAGATTTATGAGTGATCCAAGTAAAGAGCATTGGCAAGCAGTAAAGTGGATCCTTCGGTATTTGAGAGGGACCATGGGGATAGTTTTGTGCTATAGTGGATCAGACACCACTTTACATGGTTATGTAGATTCAAACATGGTTGGAGATGTAGACAATAGGAGGAGCACGACAGGTTATATTTACATTGTAGGTGGGATAATAATGAGTTGGATTTCACGACTACGAAAACCGGTGGATTTGTCAACCACTTGAAGCCGAGTATGTTGCTACCACAGAGGCAAGCAAAGAGATGATTTGGTTACAACAATTGCTTGAGGAGTTGGGGCATAAGCAAAAGGAATGCAAGTTGCATATTAATAGTCAGAGTGTTATACACCTAGCTAAGAACTCTGCTTTCCACTCCAGGACGAAACATATACGATTGAGATATCACTTCATCGGACAGCTTTGGAGGAAGATAAGTTGAAGTTGGAGAAGATTCATACTCGAGAATCCTGCGCAGACATGATGACCAAGGTGGTCACAAGGGATAAACTAAAGCTATGTTTAGCTTTGGCTGGCCTTCGCGGATGACAGTGAAGGGTTGAGAAGCTTGTTTAGTAGAAATCGGTCTCCAAGTGGGAGATTATTATGTTTGTGGAGCCTATTTTCATGTTAGAGTGTGGTACACTTTCTATGTGTTACACTCGGGTATTTTTATGGCGGTTCCTCTCGCCGATGAGCGGGTCGGGGGTTCGGGGTGAAGCCCTAAAAAAATTTTCATGGGTGGTTTATTAACCCATGGGTAATGGGTAACTGTTATGGGCTATTTTTGGACCCATGGTTTTTTCGGTGCCCATTGTTTTGATACCCACGGTTTTTTTCCCATGGTTTTGATACCCACAGTTTTTGCCCATGGTTTTGATACCCACGGTTTTGTATCAAACTACTTAAGAAATTGTCTATTTATATAGTCTTATGCATATGATACATAGACAAGCAAATGTATTGCAGATGTGTTTTGAATTCGGGTGTGAATTCTCAGAGTTTGTTGAGCATAGCTCCAAATGGATCTGGGTATTTTATTGAGAGAGTGGAGGCTTGTAATAAAATCTAAGAAAGTGATTCTTAGTGGAAGTAGCCCAAATTGGGTGAACCACGTTAAATCTTGTCTCTATGTATTGTGTTATTTATTCTGCACTTTTATTTGAGATCTGTAATATTTTTTGCATATTAGTTTCTACTGTTGCGATTCTGTAAGGGATTATTCCACATATTTTATCTCTTATTTCCTAACAAGAGACACTTAGAATGAAATATTTGACTATATTTGATAAATGAAGAAACCATTAGTATACTTTGTATATGTGCTCATAAAGAGCAAACAAAATCGCAAAAGAGTGTTTGAGGGGGATAAAATAGGATCTGTATACTCTCATACAACTACACATGGTTTATGAAAGTTATCGGATGGATTTCAGATTTATGTTGATATTTAAATACTTGGTATTTAAATTAATGAAGCATAAACTTAATTTTTAAATATATTCCCCTAGAATAGAAATGACAAAAGTGGTTGTTATAAATATTGACAACGAGAATCCCAACCGGATCGTGTAAGTATTTCATCTCATACTCATAATTTGCCCTAGAGTGGCTAACTAAGGAAGGGAATTGCTCCAAAATTTTCTTTACGAGCACACTGGATCTATCATATGCTTCCTTCCTTCTTCTCCTCTCTCCCTGTAGAACCTTCTGTAATATTTCCACTTCATGCTCCTTTTCCTTTTTGTCTACAACTAAGGTGCGAACAAGGTGGTGGTACCATCCAAGCTTCTCCTTATCGCTTCAAAAGAAATATTATTCAAGGTGTTGCACACCTACACATCAATTAAATTATTCAGATCTATTGCCTTGTACTTATTCTCAAGATTATTTTTCAATATCATTGTTTCAATCAAATGCTCGCTTACCTCAAATTCAGGTTCCTCCGAATGATTATGTAAATTCCAACTCAACATTTTCCTTGTCCTTCACACCCCTTAATCTTGACCCAATAACTCCCAAACATGTAATTTATCTATTGGTACCATGATATGAAAGCGCACCCGTAATACCTTCATAGGGTTGTCCACGTAGTCTACGGGGGTGACCATAGTGTCCACCACTTCCTTGACACCTTAGTTTTTGTTCTCTATTTCTTGGGAGTGGGTGTAATTGTGTCTGTCCCTAAACCAGTATCTTCCTTGATGATAAAAGTGTCATCCGTTTCCTTTCCCTAATGTCCTTCCATTTAGACCGGCATGATTTCCTTGACCGGGCTCTTACTTCCTTCTTCCCCATATATGAGTTCCTTCTATTTCTCCTGAGCTTTTGCATCTAATTTTTCTTTCTCCCTTTTCAACTTCTATTCAAATTCTTGTTCTAATTCCTCTCTTAATGAGGCACCCACTTTTTCTAAATTCGACTCTTCACTTGAACTAGTGACAACTGTGACCTTCTTGCGAAGATTCTTTTTCTTTTCTTATTCTAAGATTCCCTACTAGAAGGTTCTTGCACCACTACAGCTCCACTGAGGATAATACATTTTATTCTTTGAGTGGTCCAACTTTCCTTCCTCTACATCTCCCTCTTCTTCTTATTTTAGGTCTTGTTGACGATTAATCACCAAAGCTTTGGGAAATTTTAGAGATGTGGGGCTTGGCCCCTAAGATAACCTCCTGATTTTACAGAAGCTGGCTCTTCTCTACTTTGAGTTGAGATAAGGGGTTAGAAAGAAAATAAAACTATAAATAAATCCTATCTAAGGTGAAGCACCAAGACTTTACTAAAGAGCACAGAGATATTATTGAAATATCTACTAGATTAATTGAAGAGATTTCAGCATGATCAACTATTCCAGAGATATCTCAAATTATCAAAGGTCGGATGAAACTAAAACATAACCATGAGTGAATGAATAGATTTATGTAAAATATCTAAGGGTGTGTAGCATGATAGATATTTAAACATTCATCTAAAACTAAAAATGTAAATAGGAAGAGATAAAGGACACAAAAGATTGCAAACTTTTAGTGCATAGAATAAGAACTCTTATTAATAGAGAAAACAATACATAAGGCCAAAATGGCATAGATTACAGTATTCATTTACAACAGAGATTTTCTAAGGCAAGTTAACATAATAGAATGAACGTAATTACTCCTTTGGAGCTTTGAAATTTATTTTTCTCTATTCCTCCTCTTACCGACACAAGAACATTCTTATATAGACCTCGTGGCTCTTGCTTAAACATTCCTCCATTAATATTTTCACCGTTGGCATTTAGTTTTTACCTACAAGATCTTCAAACTTTGGAGCAGATATTAAGTACATGTTTTGGGACCCGTGATCGCATTTACTCCACCGAACCTCGAGCCCTTTGCTTCTTTAATTGGTTCCTTGGACGGTGGAAGTTTCCTTGTATGATATGTGGAGACTCTGCACTGCCCAAAGGCTTCTCCTTTTCTTTCTCCTTTTGAAGTTGCACTTGGGCGACATGTGGAGGCTTGTGTGCTCCTCCACTTTATCTTTTGTCTTTTTAACCCACTTGGGGTTGTTTAGTCATGCTTTAGCCACATGGAGGATTCTCACTACTCGAAGGTTCTTGATGTTTTGTGCCTTCTCCAAAATGCATTGAAGGGACACGTGGATACCCTCCATGTTCAGCTCCATACTTAGGAAAAGTTTTAGCCCTGACGAAATACAAAAGAACACCAAAAGAAAAAGGGGTCGGGGTGATAAAAGGTAACATTAATGGAAGATCCCAAAACAAGGTATAAATCATTCTATAGTTATGGTGAATCACCAAAGGTCTCAATGCCATCCATGTGTAGACACCAAAATTAGGTCACACTCCCCTTGGTCCCTTTTCGAATAGCCAACTTAAAAATATTCACCTAACTATGACCCTTTTACCCCACATTAATATTAGTTTAATTATTTATAATTAAAGTAATACTCATCCTCACTTCATTCATTATTTAATTACCTTAATTAAAACTAATTTCCACCTCACCTAGACACCTCATCCCACCCCCTCACCTAGACACCTCATCACAAACCTATTTTTAGCATATTTCCCCTTTACTAGGACTCAATATTCACTCACCATAACTAACTAAGACTTAGTCCTACCTACCTTAATTAACTAAGACTTAGTTCAACCCTAAAATCACATGCCTATTCTTCCTCTAACCACATTCCTGCTTATCTAAGCACAACATTCCATTTTGATCTACGAGAATAAATAGAGTTGGCCAACATTTTGGCCAAGATCTGTTATTTTTAGTAAACCTAGGATTTCCGCCTTAATCGACGTTAGTCAACCCTAAACCGACATTGGTTTCCCTAAACCATGGTGGTTACCATATATTCATTTTGGTAACCTTGTTTCAAAGGATGGACACATTCTCGAGTTTTGGAACGAAGGATATCTACATGCAAGCAAGAACCAGAGCCCTTTTGCACCTCCAGACAGCCATAGCTAGCACCAAGACTGATTCAAAGGTATTTGCATTCATAGTAGCATTCTGGGAAGCACGGTCGCGACACCGAGCATTATTTCACAGATCAACCATTATTAGCATCTAGCCATCAAACCTGCAACACCATTAAGTGTGCTTATAACTTGCATCATTTCATCTTTATTCAGTTTACAAATTTTCTCCACTTCTGTTTATCAGCCTCTATTTACATTTTATCCCGCCAATCTTACCTCCCTGTGAACCCAACCATTCCACCACCCACAATCATTTAATCACCTATACTCGATTCCTGAATATCTCTGAGTACTCCCAACACCTCCACATACCTAACCATTCTCCTTACCATCTCTGTTTAATCTTAGACAAACCCCCAAAACCAAGTTTCATTGAGTTTCTATCATATTGCGCTATACCAACGCCAATTATCCATGATCGTCGTTGGTTCTCTCTAAACCTTCATCAGTCATACTTGACCGATGTCGGTCTCTGTATTTGGTAATCCTGCCAATAATAGAAACCTAATAACCTACATCCAAGTAACCCAAGCTACCCAGAATCTGACCCTGACCTGTTCCAACACCTTGACTACCTACCCTACTTCTAGATCTGATCATAACCTAGCCTTTATTATATTATATTTGTTTATTGTATTTGGATGAGATACCTAAATCATATCAACTACAAAGAGAACATTATTTATTTATGAAAATATTTATTTAGGACAATATTAAATAGTGGGTTGACTACCATCGAGGAAGTACCACACTTCTGGATCTAGCACACACTAGGAATTCCATTGGCATATATTGTTTAACTCTCTTTTGTGGTCTTGTTTTGTATAAATTAGGTATTTCCTCATATCCAAAAGGAAGCTCTCACAATCAAGCATTGGATCAAGAATTTAGAACACACGCATAACCTCCAACCGACCATCGCAACATGTATTCCTCCTTGGCCCATCACCTTATCTGTTTCGTTAAATCCATAAAGAAAACAATGAAACATTTGAACCTCGTCCTTTCTATCCTTCGGTCCTTACCCCTAATCACCACTAGAGTTGTTATAACCACCCCACCCACTTACACATACTACCAATAACCCCCAACCTCATCTATCCCTTATTCTGGCTATGTGCATTCTACATCTATTCCTCCTGCGCAGTTCTCATACTCAACACCACCATACTCTAGCATACCACCCACCTCATACATTCAGTATCAACCCCCTTTTTCTACAGGGGGCACCCATTCATCACAACCTACTAATGACCTAATTAAGATGATGATGGAAAAGATGCAGACCTTATAAACATCTGTTTCTGGCTCCCATAATTCTTTAACTTATGATGAAATATGTAACGAGCCTATCCATCCATCTATTCCCATTCGTCCCTACCCTGTGCATTGGGAAATGCTTAAATTCAATTACTTCAACAGGAAAAAGACTGTAGCAACACTTGTGGCCATTTAAACATGGGTGCTACCTAATCTCCCACGATGATGTTTTGCTTCTACGAACCTTCCCAATGTATTTGATAGGACCAACATTGGATTGGTATAGATGACTACCTAGACATTTCATTTATTCCTTTAATCAAGTAGCCAAAGATTTCTTAGACCATTTTTCAATCAATGTTATCAAGAAAGTCACCATGACCGATCTCTATTAAACCTGACAGTATGAAGACAAATCAATCACAGATTTCATTGTCTGTGACAAAGTCTTATCAACCAATTGACGTTCAAATACTACCTCGGATGAACTTATTGAGTTGTTCACTAGATCTTGTGGCAGAAAAATCTCACCAACTCTTTAGGTACAAACCTTCTGAACCTTCGACAAAGTGTTCACCATGGCACAAAAGCTAAAAAATCACACCATTGAAGAAAATAAAATCCAATTGTGAAACAAGAACGCCCCGTTCAAATCAAACAACTCTTCTTCATCTTCAAAACCTCAAAATAACTATTCAAAGGCCAAAATATTTGCCAACGTGGTATTCCTCAAGGCAGGTCCATCTCATCCTTCTAACCAATCCCAACCTTCTTCCAATCTTTCCCCTGTCTAGGCCTTTCCACTTTGACGGGAGCAATGAAAATACACTTCAATTAGAGAGCCCTATTCTTCAATCTTGGAAAAGATTCTTAAATCCGAAGCCATTACTCTTCCTCCTATGAAACCTCATATGGGTTTCGATCCTACGCATCCTATGCCTACATTGTATAAATAACACGATTACTATGATTACCATCACATTAAAGGCCATAGTGATGGTAATCGCATAACTTTTAGAACATTGTCTAAGAGATGATAGATAATGGAGACCTTGTCATGGACAAC
Source organism: Taxus wallichiana var. yunnanensis (assembly GCA_018340775.1). NCBI lineage: Eukaryota > Viridiplantae > Streptophyta > Pinopsida > Cupressales > Taxaceae > Taxus > Taxus wallichiana. Next base: position 52,354,199 of record CM031233.1, read on the forward strand.
CCGAACACGCTAGAAAATAAAAAATTGTACATATTTAAAAATTCGTTCCCTAACCATAAACCATCATCTAATCAAAATAGTGAATCTTCATCCAAATAAAAACAATTTCCATGAATTCCACACGATTTTTGATATCGTACTCGCCATTCCTCAAACCCAACCTATTTCTTCTATTGAGAAACTTTTGGCACGAGCTCCTCTACCCACGGAAGAGCATACCTCTTCTACTCCTTCACCCATAGATGAGTCACCCTCATCTACCCCTGCTCTCATGGAGGAACCCACACTTTCTACCGATGCCATTTCACCATCTACCTCACAACCTACCGAACAGTCAACACTTTTAATTCTCCCATCCATAGGAGAATCATCATCGCCTTCTCCTCCACTAAGGGAGAAGTATACCTTACCTCATTTACCATCTCTCCTACCCACAAGAGATTCTTCAGACATGCCACTACATGTTGGGGGTAGTTCTCCCCATCATCCCAGGACCCCATTGACATGATCTCAGCTATGTTACCTACATATTTTGAGGCTAGTTAATTCCCCATCTCATAGATATTTTACAGGGATTTCCACCAAACCAACTCTATATTCTTCTTCAGCAGTCCCATTTTCACGGCTGGTCGATCACTTGGATTAAGCTAATAATTCCATGCTCTGGAGACGTCTTGACTCCCCTTTTCGACCCAAACAATTTTTTTTATTGAGGATACTTCCACGGTCTACCCAAAAGAATTTTTAGGAACCAGATTGACATTGACCATGCCTATTGGAATGAATTATTCTTCATCATCCCTACCTACATCCAAACCTCTACCAACAACTAAAACTGTTCTTAAACCTAAAACCCTACCCACACCTATCTCCTCACCCATATCTAGACCCATCACTACTTTGGGTGTCATGCTGACATCAAACCTTATTCACCCACCTATCAAATTGGAATTAGTTGCATCATCCCAAGCCTACACCAACATTATCCCTACGCCTAAAGGGAAAACCCAACCACCGTAGGCCGCATACACCGGTCTCACCTACCACACCTTTTTCACCTTCCCCCCTTCCATCCATCCTAGGGCCCTATACATCAACCCCGATAAAAAGTATCCTTCCCAAGGCCATTCAAAATCTAAACAACCTACTGCTACATCACAAGCCTTTGTTACACCTCATTTACCCAAAAACCAAACACCCTCACCTTCATCAATGCACTTCTTACCACCTATACCTCTGCGCTTACTATAACCCTAACCTTGCTTATATGAATTCAACCCATACCATCCACCCAACCTATACCAACCACTTCCACCGCAACTTGATTTCTCCCATGGGTAACCCATCCTCTTCCACCATCTTCTTTCTATTCTAAACCCCATACCCCCATGTCACCTTTACCCAAGAAGGTGTAACCCAAGGATAAAAACCCACTACCCTCCCATAATATAGTCAAACCAACAAAATCTCTTAGTGCTAGCTCTTTTACTAGGCCTTTACCTAAATGGATGCCATCAAATCCTAAGATAATACCACTTACCAAACCAGTGCACCAACCCATTCTCCCTCCTATAAAGCCTCTTCCCTCATGATCATCCACACATGTACCCAAACCAAACTCACTTCCCATTGTGATCCATTAGCAAGGTCCTATGCCAACATTTTAACCAATCTCTTAGAGACTTCCGTCATCACATTACCACCACTTCAACCTTACGATCCTCTCAAACCCAAACCAAAAGGGTTTGATGAAACCAAGATTTGTGCCTATCATCATGTGTCAGGACATGATGTAGAAAATTGTAAGGCTCTAAAAACCATTCTTCTCCAACTTTGTCCTCCTGAACAAAATTTTGACGATGATGACCTTCTTGATGAGGACCATGTTCCACCTTCACCTATCACCACACATCATCATCCCTTTCTTCTTCAATGACCTGCATCTCCACCCCCACAACCCTTTTTCCACCTCTAAAATTCAAGATCAACATGGTCCGTATCAGAGAATTGGCCAAATCACCACCCAAATTCTGGTGTGCACAACTCACTTCACAAGGCTTTTCCCCACCATTAGGTTTTTTCCCATCATGTCATTACACTACTCATCCTACACCTTCTCCATTACCACCTCTCCTCAGATTACCATGGTTCAGATTGCCACTCGTGCTCAGAAGGAAAAAGGTAAAGAAAAAGCAACTAACCTATCAACTAACCCCGTTCCCAATATACCATCTACACTTGCACCAAAAATCACCATCCGCGGACCTACATACCCTATCTCTCGATAGGGTCATCCATCGCACAATGATAAAATAATTACATCAGTCCCCATCTAAAGATGTCTTTGTATTATCTCATAAAAAATCTGAATCTTATAGATGATCCCTTATTGAGATTTTACAATCCATTGAATTTTTTTCCCATTGAATTTTGCAATCCTTCTCATGTTGTGCTCCTTCATCGATGCCATCACCTCCACCCTTAGCACCATTATTCTTTATGTTCGCATAGGCCCTCGCACTTTGTCCCAAAAATATTCTACATCTTAGAGGGAGAATTCTAATATAACCTATTGTTCGGAAGACCTTAGATCCACATCATGGGTTGTGTCCCTTCAACTTTTCACCACTGCGTAAAATTCTAACATGAAGGGCATAACTATACAATTTCTTCCAACCAATCTCCATTCAAAACTTGTAACATGTTGTACCGACCCAATGATGTACTTGTACCGGTCAAGGCATCTCGCCACTACCCCCACTTCTAGTTCACCCAAAATCCCATTCACCAATGCTGCCACCTCTCCCACATCTAACTCTTCTATTCCTACTGCTACCACAGCCTCTCGAAGCTGACCCATCTAATTTCTAACCAACCGATACCCTCTCCTACCCAATCATCTAATGAATCATCTATCCTCGCTGCCCACATATCGACTACATCGATCCCTTAGAAGGAAAACCTATGCCAACACCTTTGTTATGACTACCACATAGGTGAGATTTTCCCTTATGGTCCTCCCCACCTTTACACTAACCTAGTGTATGGGGGACTTGAAATTTCCACCTATTCACCCAAACCTCCATCCCAAACACATGACCATTTTTATCTAACCTCCAATCCCTTACTAACCGCCACTTCGCCCACACTTTCCTACATCACTACGCATGGAAAGGCTTTGGCATTGGTTTTTATGAACAAGGCCGCCATACCATCATTTCTTGTACCACATGTAAGCACAACAACCATAGTGGCATTGGATTTGCCGCACCACCTTCCATGAAGGCCTGCATCAACTTCATTATTAAAGACAAATGTTTTCCACCTCATTCACCAACATCACCACCTTCACCCATGGAGTCCATAGATCCCGAATCTATTCCTCCTATTTTTTTCGTAAACACAATTTCCCTAGGACCTCTGACCTATCACTGCGATGGCGAGGTTCCCTCTTCTCTTCCATTCCTGTATCCTGACATGATCGATGATGATACACCTTCTATTAACGTCGTTCAATGTTAGGATGATGAGTCTATACTCACCTACCCTTGTGAGGAAGATTCTTATATTCATCAATCCTTACCTTTTGAGATGCAAACCATGTTGAACGAATCAACTATTAAAATCAACATTAACACTCACAATGACCCGCACATTCTAAAGATAGACCAATATTTATATGTTGTTGAACATGAAGCTTTTACTTATTTCATCACGGGACCATAACAATGCTTTTTCTTCGTCCTATACCGATATGCCCGGTATTGACCCAAACATCATGGTCCACACTATCGTAACCATTCCTAATGCCAAATCCATAAGACAAAAGCTACGGAAAATGCATCCTCACATTGCTCTTATGGTCAAAGAAGAACTTCAACGTCTTCTCTCAGATTCCTTCATCCTACCCATTGACTATCCTCGGTGGATTTATAATATCATTCCTATCAAAAAAGTGACAAGGGACTCCACATTTGCATAGATTTACGTGACCTCAACCTCGCTTTCCCCAAATACAATTTTCTTGTACTAGGCATTGACCAACTAGTAGATCTCACCGCTGGAAATGAGATGCTATCACTCATGGACGGTTTCTCGGGCTATAATCAAATATTACTCGCTCCGAGAATATCAACACAAAACTACCTTCATCACTCTTTGGGGAGCTTCGCTATCGAGTCATGCCATTTGGCCTTAAAAATGTTGGTGTTACGTATAGCGAGCTAGGACTTATATCTTCCATGAAATCATGCATCACATATTGGAAGACTACGTAGAAAAACTTCTTACTAAATGTAAGCATCGGGAGAAACACCTTACAATATTTAAGGTCATCTTTGATCGCCTCATCCAGTATTGTGTTCACCTTCAACCTAAGAAATGTGTCTTTGCGGTAATTTTAGGAAAAATCTTGGGTTTCATCATTTCTTTGTGTGGCATAGAAGTCGATCCTACTAAAGTAAAGACTATTATTGAAATTCCTCCGCCTACCAATCTCCATCAACTTCAAAGTTTGTAAGGTAAGTTGCAATCTATCTATCGGTTTATTTCACAACTTTTCAACCATTGTCAATCTTTTCATCATCTCCTCAAAAAAGGACATCTCATTAAAATAGGATGATGAATTCCACAAAGCCTTTGATGCCTTAAAAGAATACCCTCTTCAACAACTAGTGGTCATTCCTCCTAAGGATGACCAACCATTTTACCTATACATTTATGCTACTAACCATTCCTTAGGTTCAATGCTAGCTCATCGTGATGAGAAACAAAGGGAGAAAATGGTTTACATAAGCCAACACTTCGGACTATGAGACTAGGTACACCCATGCTGAAATTTTTTTCTTAGCCTTATTTTTTGTCACCACTAAACTTTGTCATTACCTACTCAACCACAAAACCTTTGTCATCACTAACAATGACCCCTTACATTACATGTACGCTAAACCCTACCAACATCAGCCCACTACACATTAGCTCATGCTTCTCGTAGACCTAGACCTCGAGTTCATTCATAAAAATTCCATCAAAGGCCAAACCATCGCTAACCAGCTCGTAGATGCACCCATCTCCAGAAATCAACCCTCTAACTTTGATTTTCTGGATGAATCCATAGCTACCCTCTTCTTCGACGGGTCTAAGTGTCGGCATGGGAGTGGGGCTGGTGTTATCCTTATTCCTCTTAATGGTAAACCTATGCCTTTATCTTTCAAACTCAATTTTGATTGCACTAACAACATTGCCGAATATGAAGCGCTCATATTAGGCCTTCAAACAACCATCTCCCTAGATGTTAAATCAATTAATATCTTTGGTGATTCCCAACTGGTTGTAAACCAAGTCAACGATATGTACCAGTGTCGTAATGAAATACTGCAAAAGTAAAAATGTCATGTAAATAACCTTTTGACTACTGTTGACCATTATTAACTTCAAACCACTCCACGTTCCACTAATAAATTTGTGGATACAATGGCCTCCCTAGCTTCTCGGATAACCGCTTCGCTTGCTAACTCTAAAATCTTTGTCACAATACAAAGGTTACAATCAACCTCTTATTTACCTCATGAGGTCTACTCTGTGGAACCATTACACCTAACCCATGTGACCTTTGGTATAAGCAGTTTACAAACTACCTTTCCCTTTCCATTCTACCTCTTGATCTCACTCATAATGGACAATATGCCTTTCTTAAAAGTGTCTCTCACTATGTCATCATGGGTGGTCTCCTTTATAGGCACGAATTTGATGTTATTCTCTTACGATGCCTTACAAGTTTTGAAATTCCCTACACCATGAAGGAAGTTCAAGAAGAAATTTTGGAGACCACTCTAGTGGTTTAGCTTTTGCTAAATGCATTATTCACCTTAGCTATTACTTGGCTCACCCTAAACCGTGATTGTTGTGAGTATGTCAAACATTTTGTGAAATGCCAACAACATGCTAATCTTCATCACACACCTAGTCATGCCTTACAGGTTGCACGAGTCCTTTGGCCTTTCTCTCAATGGGGTTTGGATCTTGTCGAAGAGATCAATCCTCATTCTTCACAACGCCATCAATGGATTATAAATGTTGCTGAATATTACACTAAATGGGTAGAAGCCATTCCCCTCATTTCTACAAAAGATGAGAAAATATGTGAATTCATCAAGCATCACATCATTTGTCACTTTGGTGTCCCTCACTCTGTCATCACTGATAACAAAAAACAATTCAACAATAAAACCCTACAAAATTTGTGCGATGATTTTGGCATTCAACTCAATATCTCGTCACCTTATTACCTACAAACCAATGACCAATTAGAATAAACCAATAAAACCTTGAACAAATTTCTTATGAAAGTCATTGATGATCTTGGAAGGATTGGTATACACACATTCCTTTCACCTTGTGGGCTTATCACACTAATATTTGCACTTCGATTTGGTGCCACACCTTTTTCTTGTCTGAGATCAAGGTTTGTATTGCCTCTCAAAGTCCAGATTCCATCTCTTCTCATCTCATTACAAGACATGCTCAAGGACGATGATTTTCACCTAGACTATTTAAAAAAACATAGGAAAATCAACATGTAACCAAACAAGAGAAAAGTAAACGGGAAAAATTTACTCCTAATTGGCTTAGAACCTATATCGTTACTCATGCATATAGATCGGTGCTTATCGTTTGTCTTCACTCGAAGGTAAACCCGAACTAGAGCCCTCAATTCCTTATATATTAGACCATTTTATTGTTGAAATCTAGTCCTATATCACCTTCTCGTCTATTGACCTCTCGTCCCTTAAGTGTCATTCACCCTCCATGTTACTTATTTTGAGGATTGACGAGTAAACAAGAATCATGTGATTACCCGTCATCTTTCAGCCTTATCTTCAATATGAGTACATTGGCTCTACTCATAGCATGATTCTCATGGATAATTTTCATCTTGTTTTTAAAGATGGATTCACATGGTCATTCGTCACTTGAGACCATCTCTTTCATAGTTAACTTCTGTGTACTATGGTTTTGTCTTATAAACAAGAACCTAATATTCCTCTATAGTCTTGTCCATGACTTAAATGTCCAAAAACAAAATAGGATGCAACTCCTTGAGTCAAAATTCCTACAAAAATTGACTCCCTCTAAAAGGACATCTCTTATGTCTACCTCGATGTTATAAATAGATTGCTCCTCGAAGGAAAAATATATAAAGTCATTGTAATAATACAATAAAATGTTCATAATTTTCCCACATCGATAAGCTTCACGAAGACCTCAAGGAGATAATATACTCATCCCATATAGACTTCTTGTGTCGATCAATCTATCAAAAAAAAAAAAAGAAAATGATAACTTTTTCATCATGGAATTTCCTATTTTCGATTAGGGTTTCTTGCAAGATAAATATGCTATTGTACATTAAGTTACGATAAACCACCCATTTTCACCTCATTTCCTTTTTACTCAAATTTCCTATCTACTCAAGGGACTTGACATAACTACGTGACATTTCATGATCATGTGAATTTCTTCACCCTTAGAATAGTCCATTATGCAAAGCCTTTAGGTTCTTACATTTATAATCCCATCTTGGGTGTGGTAGAATCATTAAGGTTCTTATCAATTAAGTGAATCTTTTACCATATCTTACCATTCACCTTCTTCATTACTTATTGATCACCTTAAACAGGACTAGACCATCTACACCTATATTTTAAAATATTTCTAAGATTATCACCTAAAACTCCACCATGCCTAACTCACCTAACTCAATCATGCCTACGTGAGCTCAATTGCCTACCCGACCTAACTCAACCATGTCTAAATGACCTAACTCAAACCGCGCCTAACCAACCTAACTCAACCATGCCTATACCTAACTTAACCATACCTAAATCAACCTAACTCAACCATACATATATAGACCTGACCCATCATGCCTAATCCACCTAGTTTCCACCCATATACATATAACAATGGAAATTAAAGTAACTACATCATCCATACCATAAATCCCATCATCTATACCAATGAAAGTCTGCACATCAATACAAATGTACACCGATACAAATACATAAAAGTCTCTCAAAATCTCATGTACATCGTTGCTATCTTTGGCATTCGGAAAGTATAAATAAAAAATCTATAAAAATCTATACCCTGAACATATATGGTGACTAATCATCACCCTACATGATATCCATGTCGGTCTCATCTGTCTCCTCCTCTCCTCTAGCCTGGTGCCCTGCCATCATCTCTCCACCCTCTATGGGTCTAGGTCTCACCTTTTCCCTGTCTACGGTTGGGTCAGGTCTCTGTGAACTAGTGACATCACCCTAACACTATCTCTAGACTCACCATCCCCTATACTCTCATAACTATGCATGTGAGATATCATCCTATAACTTGAGGCCCGTAGTACCCTATAATCTACATAGGAGTGGGCATCTATCCCGACAACCATCAAGTGATCTTGGTACTATCTCGGCCTCATTCGGTGTATCCACGAATCTTGCCATCAACACTATCTGTGGGGGTGTCATAGGTCTTGCAACAACCTGCGAGCTATGTCTTGCTACTGATGGCCTCGACCCTTGTACATATGAAACCTTCCCTACTCCCCATCTGTGGGACCATGTCCTGCCGATGCCTCGTACTGCAGGGGACCCTTCCCCGAGTCGAGGTGCTACTTGTGCTATGACTTGGGCCTATAAGGTCACAATATGTTCCTGTACAGTGGTCAACTGGCCCTGTAAACTTGCTACTTGCACCTGTAAGGTGGCCACCTATCCCCCATATCCATCTCCACCCTATACGGGTACCTGTCCCTGGGTAATTTAGGCCTGTAAATCTACCAAATATGCCTATAATGTGGCCACCTATGCCTCGGATCCTGTCAGCTACCACTATAATAATGTGATCTGGGCTTGAAAAGAAGTAACTTACTCCCGCAAAGTATCCTCCGAACTATAAGGGTCATTAAGTCTAGTTTCCCTAGCCTCGGTGGTGCTTCCGTGTATTATGCTTGACCACCATTGCATGTATCTATCTATAAATCCGGCATCATCAAACCCCAGGTCCCACTGCTTGCTCCTCCTGCCCTATTGGCATTGTTGGCTATGGTAGAGGCATAGGTCTCTCCACGTGTCGTCTCTCAAGTACTTAAGGAATGGTGGAGGCACTGTCAACACCAATCCGGCACTATGATAATTCTTCACTAGGAATTCCTCGTGCTATGATTATTTACTAATGCACAACCTTTAGTTTGGTGGATGTAATCTGGAAACAAAACAACAACATAACACAAGAATACCATCGACTATGATAAGACGGAATGATGACAAATCTGAAATATCAAAGTAAATGATAATATTAACATGAAATTGTTACAATCTCACCCATGAGGTACTTCAAGTGTTATTGACTTCACTTGCCTTACACCAAGACTATGGGAGAAACTTTACAATTACACCTCTTAATGGCTTCTTCAACACACCTTTAAACTGATGGATTCCTTCGCACACTTCCTACAATATTTCTCACTACTTCCTTCTATGCTAAATGAGGGGGGTGGCCTCTCTATTTATAGAACTTCTAGGCTTATCCATCTTATCTCTAGGATAGGATAAGAAATCCACTCGATGAATCATATTTCATACCTTAACTAGATTATATGTACATGTAAGCTTATCTATTAAGATAAGATAAACCTTATCATTTTACATGGGTTCCACATTTTTAGAATTTTTACAAATAAAATACACAAAATATTTATGACCTCACTCCTTGTCCTTATTACCAATATAATATTTCTAATTCCTAATCACGTAGACCCTACTTCTCTAATTACCCAAACTTTGACATTTTAACATTACTTTGACCACTTACGATAAATATTTACTTTTTACAACATTCCTATTGTATTTTGATCTGCTACCGTACTCCACATTATTGGCGGCACCATCTTGGCGCGTTATCTTCTATCGACGCTACTACTAATTATACTTAACAACATCCTATTCCTAATACATACATTAATGAAATAGAAATTACGGAGGAAAATTTTAGTGTCGACATCTTCCCCTTCCTAGCTTTTACTCCGTCCTCGGAGTAGACTATTCTGGTGCTTGGAAAATCTTCAACTTGTCGTGGTTGACCCATTTCGTAATGGGAGTGCCATCCAATTCCTCTAGTCGGTACGTACCATTTTCATGCACAGCTGTTATTTTGTAGGGCCCCATCCATTTTGGAAGAAATTTTCTCTGTCTTCTTTTTTTGTATCTAGAATCATATACTAGAACCAAGTCATTCACATGAAATGGAGACCACCGGATCTTTTGATCAAAGTATTCCTTCTGCTTCATTTTCTTCTTATGGCTTGTATCCTTTGCTATTTCTCTCATTTCCTCCAGCAAATGAAGATGTACCAACCTTTCTTTTACTGAATCACTTTCATCCATCCTTTCATTTTTCATAACTCTCATAGTGGGAATATCAAACTCAATAGGAAGAAGCTGGATCAATGCCATAGGCCAACCGAAATGGGAGTATCCTGTTGCTGACTTTGATGTTGCCCTATATGCCCACAATGCTTTGCATGAATCCTTTTATCCCATTTATGTACTGCAAGCAAGGCTGCATCTTTTGCTAGAATTTGACACAACACAAAATTTGTTCGTTCCACTGTCCCATTTGTGCTTGGCTTGTATGTTGTTTCCTTCACATGTGCTTAATAGAAAACTTATTGACTAGGGCTTATACCACCTCATTAATGAAGTGGCTTCCTTGATCTGTACATTTCTAATGGGAAACCAAATCGGTGATAATGCGTTCATACATGAACCTTGCCACTTCATCCATGGAAGTTGTTTTCAATGGCCTAGCTTCAACCCACTTGGTTAAATAATCTGTGGCAACTACAATATACTTATTTTGGCGTGATGTAGTTGGAAGTGGACCTACAATGTCTATTCCCCACTTTTCAAAGGGACCAAGGGGAAGAATAGGACATAATGGAGCTGATGAAGTCTTACGGTTACCATGTGTTTGACAAATATCACGTCTTACAATAATTATAACAATCTTTAAAAAGAGTGGGCCAGTGATAACCTGCATCCAAGATCCTTCTTGTTGTAAGTTGTCCAGAGAAGTGCCCTCCACATGTACCATTGTGGAATTCTTCTAGCAGTTCCTTCCCTTGATCACGTCCAACTGCCCTCTTGTACTATCCATCAGGTCCTATTCGAAATAATACTCCATGCAGAATAGAATATGGATGACTGGATTGAGTAATCTTGCTCTTAGTCTTTGCATTGGCACCATCGGAAACTTGAATTCATTCGGATAATTCCAAATATCTATGTATTCACTAGGGATTGTGTCGAGGGATAACAATGCTACATCGGGAAATCATCATCATCACAAGATGATCCTAAACCATCATAGGCTCGAGAGAGTGCATCTACATTGACATGCTTCTTTCCTGGCCTATCTATAATATCAAATTCAAAATCTTGTAGCAAAATTATCCATCTTGCTATCCTCCCTGATGGGTTAGGCTTATTTACAATATATTTTAGAGCACGATGATCTCATTACTGACTAGAAATTTTTACCCTAGCAAGTAATTTCTAAACTTCTTTACAAAGAAAAATGATAGCGAGCCTCTTTTTTGAGTTACGGTATAATTTACCTCAACACTTGCTCATTTGTCTGCTCCCAAAGTAAATTGGATGTTCATTCCCATTTTCATCCTTTTGGCTCAAAGTACTTCCTAGTGTTGCATCTGAGGCATCAGTGTACACAATGAATGGCTTGCTCCAATATGGATTCTTCAAAATGGTGAAGACACCGGGCTTCCTTGATTGTCCAAAAGCTTCATGCACCTTATTTCCTGGTTCATAAGTAACATCCTTCTTCAAGAACTAGGTTAGTGGCTGTGTAATCTTTGAGAAATTCTTGATGAACCTTCTATAGTAACCCACATGGCCTAAAAATGATCTCAACTTACTTCTATTCATAGGAAATGGTAAATCTTTGATTTTTAAAACTTTATCAGGATCAAGTACCAATACCATCTCTGGATACAACATGCCCTAACAAAACACCTTTAGAACATCCAAAGACACACTTTGTAGGGTTTAGTGAGGCTTGTGCTTCATCTAACCTTTGAAATGCTGTCTCCATCTGGTGCAGGTGGTCCAACTTGCTCCCATAGATGCAAAAATTATCTAGAAATACTCTGATGAAGGTCCCAATGTAGGGTTCAAACACCCTATTCATCAAACGTTGGAATGTTTCTGGAGCATTACACAACCCAAAAGGCATAACTCTATAAGAAAACGTTCCCCAAGGAGTGGTGAACGTGGTCTTCAGCTGATCTTTCTTTACTATACGAACTTGGTTGTAGCCACTATATCCATCAGCAAAACTATAGCACTCCTGGCCAGCTACTTCGTCCAAGATCTAATCTGAAAATGGAAGAGGGTAATGATCCTTCTTTGTTGCCTTATTGAGCTTCTGTAATCAACAAAAAATGCGTAGCTTCCCATTCTTTTTATTGAGATCACAATGGGAGAAACCCATTCGAATTCTCCATAGCAAATATGAATCCCGCATCAAGCAACTTATCTATTTCTTCTTTTACGGTCTTGGAAAAATTAGGATTCATTCTATATGGCATTTGCTTTATGGGCTTAGCACCATCTACCACTCAATACAATGTTCTACCCAACTTACTTGACGGAGTTCCTTGTAATCAAAAGTGAATAGGTGTATGTACCTTGAAAGAGCTAGAGGTAGAATTCCTTCTCACTCTCCATCACAAAGATCACCAATCTTTATTTGTTGGAGACGATCATCAACTTCTTCTTGAGATAATTTTATGGGGTCATGAGTTGGTGTGACTAGAAGGATATCCATGACTAAACATCAACCTCACTTTCTTCATCTTCGATGTCCACTTCACTTTGGTACTAGAGTAATCGAGAGGATGTCCAATCATCGATTCATCACTTGAATCCACGAGTTACGCTTTATGATGTCGAGGGATCACGTTTATCTTCACCCTCTCTACCACATCCAAGTGTCATGAAACCTTCATTCCAAAGTAGTTTCTTTCATGAACTCTCCTTAGCCATGGTCTTCCTAGCAGCATTGGGTATGCAACGAAGCATACCATTTTTCATCACTGAAAGTCTACCACACATACAACACCCATAATAGATATTGCCACATTTGAAACTACACCTTCTGGTTTAGTTTTCCCTTATTTAATGACCTTAACATAAGTGTTGAAGGGCGATCAATTTTTAAACCCAACATATTCATTACAGACTCGGTCATTACATTAACTGCAGCACCTCCATCAACTAAGACATCATGAATTGAAATACCATTACATAATACCTCAGCTTGTGGAGCATAGGGATCCGCCTCTGCCTCCAAAACAGGGACCTCAACCTCCTTCCTTCGTTGAGCATTGAGTCCACTTCGCAGCTCCCGCCTCTTCTCAGAAGACATAGCCAAGAGTTGACCATATGTAATATTTGCAGGCCTTTTGGACAGATCTTCCAAGATGGAGTATGGTCCTTGCCCCTGTGAAATCAGAAAATCCTGCACACCCAACTTTCTTCTCCTATGTTTCTTACTAGTTTCTCCTTTCATCTTCTTAGGATCATTTCCATCTTGATTATCTTTTTCTTTTTTTCTTTTTGTTACAAGTACATCTACTTCATTATTTCTACTCTTATCTACTACATCAAGAGAATTCACAGGTGCTTTTCCTTTATCATTATCTCCTTTACCAGATGTAGAAGCTCTATCTGGACAATTATACTTATAATGACCCTTTTTATAACAACCATAACAAACAACTTCAGAAATATTTCTTTTTGGACCTCTATCTCCTCCCTGAGAACTAAATTCCTTTCCTTGAAGAAGATTAATAGTTAACTGACCCATCTTTTTGAGAAGATCTTCATACTCAGTAGATGTACTAGGAGAAATATTTGTGCTCACCGGGAGTGGTTGTGGATTCTGGACCAAAGGTGCTGGTGTAGGCTCTACTTTAGCAACAATTTCTTTGGGCTCCTCTTCCATGCTTTCTTCTTGCCTTCTTGCAATCTCCTTTGCTTGTTCAATGGTAGCTGGGTGGTCATACTTCACTCGTTGTCTGATCTCTGGCTTCATCCCAAGAATGAAGTGCTTACAGAGGAGATTATCCACGCCATTCATCAACCCATCCGCTAATCCTTCCTTCCGGATCTGGGCATCAAGCTTCCTCCTTAGCTCTAGAAAATGAGCATGATAATCCCTTATCTTCTCCTTCTCTCCTTGGGATAGCTTTGTGATCTCGATCATGAGATCTGCATATTTCTATTGTTCACCAAATTCTTCAAAAAACTTTAGTTAATAAATCCCATGAATTTTCACATTATCACCTAGTGTTTCAAACCACCTAAGTGTTGAACCATCCAAAAGGTAGGAAAAATTCAGTCCATTGTTCCCTTCTTATAAGGCCATTACAAATACACAGATCGTTTAAACTCTTGAATGAAAGAAGAAGCATCTTCATTAGATTGAGCTGAAAAAATAGAATCTTTCCCATTTTCAAAAGTAACCACCGTGAAATACCAACCCACAAGTACAATCAACAAGACTTATGTGCACAAATAATTAGAATCACTATACTAGAAAGTGACTTTACACCTTTCTACAGTAAAATAGAAATGACCACGGTAAACTATGGTAAAACTTGACTTACTGCGGTAAAAACGACTTTCTTTGTGGTAAACACTATTCACGGTAAAAGTGAAGTTCTTGAAGTTCTTGCGGTAAATACTATTCACGGTAAAAAGTGACTTTACTTATGATAAATACTATTCACAGCAAAAATGACTTTATCATGGTAACTACTATTCACGGTAAAAATGACTTTACCATGGTAACTACTATGCACAGTAAAAACAAGGTTACCCTCCAATTGATTTTTGACTAAGTGGGAATATCTCTCCAGAAAATCCACCAACGAGGAATGGTCTCGGCAACGGAACCAAAATGTCATCACCAATCCGGCACTATGATAATTCTTCACCGGAAACTCCTCGTGTTATGATTATTTACTAATGCACAGCCTTTAGTTTGGTGGATGTAATCTGGAAACAAAACAACAACATAACACAAGAATACCATCGACTATGATAAGACGGAATGATGACAAATCTGAAATATCAAAGTAAATGATAATATTAACATGAAATTGTTACAATCTCACCCATGAGGTACTTCAAGTGTTATTGACTTCACTTGCCTTACACCAAGACTATGGGAGAAACTTTACAATTACACCTCTTAATGGCTTCTTCAACACACCTTTAAACTGATGGCTTCCTTCGCACACTTCCTACAATATTTCTCACTACTTCCTTCTATGCTAAATGAGGGGGGTGGCCTCTCTATTTATAGAACTTCCAGGCTTATCCATCTTATCTCTAAGATAGGATAAGAAATCCACTCTGACGAATCATATTTCATACCTTAACTCTTATCTGTACATGTAAGCTTATCTGTTAAGATAAGATAAACCTTATCATTTTACATGGGTTCCACATTTTTAGACTTTTTACAAATAAAATACACAAAATATTTATGACCTCACTCCTTGTCCTTATTACCAATATAATATTTCTAATTCCTAATCACGTAGACCCTACTTCTCTAATTACCCAAATTTTGACATTTTAACATTACCGGACCACTTACGACAAATATTTACTTTTTACAACATTCCTATTGTACTTTGATTGTTACCGTACTCCACATTATTGGCGGCACCATACTGACAGCACCGTTATCTTCTATCAGACGCTACTACTAATTATACTTAATAACATCCTATTCCTAATACATACATTAATGAAATAGAAATTACGGAGGAAAATTTTAGTGTCGACAGCACATCCTAAGGAAGCCCAAACTTCTGTCATGTAGTGTCAACTTCTCTTTGACACTAGTTGATACTTATTTTTATACTGATTGATTTCATTATGGAAATTATTATGTTTTGATTTAGTATGTTGTTAGACATTTGTTCAAGGATTATTGTTGATCTTGAGTTTGTTATGATACATGATGATTATTAGAGACACTCATATGTGATGATGATATACTATTTGACATGTGATTTTAGATATTATGAGTAGATCTAGAAAATGGATATTATATGATGATGATATAGTTATTGATATAAATTGTATGTGATAATGTTAAATTTCCTTGATGTTGTTGTGATTCACATATTTAGATGATTTTATGATTATATTTATATTAATTTTGGATGTTCTGATATGGCTACGAGGTCAAGGAGGCATTTGTGTTTTGGAGGTTAAAATATCACAAAAACATCAAGGGATTGGAGACCAACCACAATGGAATTCTAGGTGAATTCGACAAGGTCACCATGGTAACTTGTTTTATTGTGTTGTGTTTGTTGTTGTTAGGGATTCCCATAGGGGGGATCACCTTTATATGTGACCATGGGTTTTGTGTATTTTATTAATGTACTTAATTTTTATTATTGTTGTATGTATTTTATTAGTAATGTGTCTCTTTCTTTTATTTAATTAAAATTTTGGTAGATTAATGTGTGAAAGCATATGGTTAAAATTTAAATAAATCTAATTGGGATATGGAAAAGTAATAATAAAAGTTGTTGGCTCTTTATATTAAATATGTAAGGGATGTGTAAGTTTGTGTAAGAGTTGTGTAAGTCAGATTTTGGAGTATGAAACACTCCACCTCCTTGGAAATTCAAATTTGTCCTTGAAGGCTATTTTTGAGGCTTGTGGGACAAGTAAAACTTGTCCCATACCTCTCAATTTAATTTACCAACCATACTTACGGTTGGAGGGGTGATTTTAGATTTTTTAATGCATTTTATTAATCATGTTGCATGTTTTAATTACACTTTCTTCATGTTTTAAATTTGTAGTCCTTTGGGGTGTGGGCTTTTTGGAGTGTGCAAGTAAATTGTCATATTTTCACCCACCTCTTTATTGTGCTTTGGAGAATGAAATTTTGTCTTTTGTGTTTAAATTTGAGGATGCGTGATTTGACATCCTATATGGATCCACATCATCCTTTTCTCTTCCCTCTTATATAAAATTCAAACTCTTTTCTTGTTTTGGGTTGTTGAATCATTTTGCAAACTTCTTTGGGGGCGCATTTTTACTGTTTGGAGCTCTTGTGGATTGTGGAGGAGATTGGAGATAATTTCATACTTGGCATTGCTATTTTGGGACTATGTTTTTGGCATTGAAAAATTACTGCTGAAAACAAAAGCTACCATGGAAAGGTAGGAGCTTAACTCTTCTTTTGTGATTGTTATTTCTTTTGTGTATGAATGAATGGCACATGTTTTTGATTTATTTGTTGGCTGGTTGGGTAGACTACCATAGGAATGGTGTAGAAGAAGGCTATGGAGAATTCATGTGGGGGGGCATAAGGGAATTCTAGTGGCATCATATTTGTGGAGGGAGTTTGGGTTTTAGATCCACCATGGAAAAAAATAGCTTGCATTTCTTACTTTATGGGGGGACATAAGGAAATCTGTGGGGGGCATAAGGAGGGATTGTGGAGGGCATAAAGATATGTGTGGTGAAATTTATCGGCGGTTTGTTCTGGTGGATGCACAATTCCCATTGGGAGGCATAAGTAGCTTCCCCCATATTCCTTGATCCTTTGGCTTGCATGATCAAGCCTAAGTTCTATTTGAATGGTTTTCAAATGCAGTTATAAACTGTTGTTTTTGTTTGGACTATGTTTTATATTGAATTATGCATGTTAAAAGAATGTTGTGTGTTTAGTGGAAGCCAATTGTTGCCATGGGTTGAATCACACATGTTATTGTATTGTGGTTGGGGCTCGGGGCCAATGATGAAGGATGGATTCTCCTTTCATTGGATGTCTTGGTTGGGTGGAGAGCATTGCCTTTCCCCACTTTTGTTGTGATCAATTTGGAAGAAAAAGAAAAATTACATGTTGCTGTTCTGGAGTAGAAGAAGATAGTTTTGCTAGCCCCTTGTGAAAAAAAATCATTTGTATTCCTTTTCCACTTGATGTGGATGAAATTGTAATGCATTTTGTGAAGAAAAGATGTTTGTAATCGGTTGTGAGAATTGTAAATTTTGAAATGTAAAAGAGATATGCTTTGTAATCAGTTATGTATTCAGAAAAGAAAGACCTGTATTCTATATACTGTATGTTGATAATATATAGAGAAAGAAGTTGTTAAACTACCATTGAAAATATATGAATGAATGAAATGTTCTTTCTAATTCGTATTATAAATTTAATTGTGATCATGTCCATGTTTTGGGAATCTACGTTTAAAGGGAAAAAATAAGAAGAAGAAATACGTATGAAGGAATTATATTACTTTATCTCTTTTGAAAATATATTAAATTGGAAACCGACTTTACTATTTAGCTTTTAGAATGGTTTGTGTAGAAAAACTGAATGTATTATATTAATTTATAAATGAAATACCACACTTGAATGATGAAATTGATATACAGTTTTTCTAGAAATGGATCTCTGTTGTAAGTTTTAAACTGGAAAATAAAATTAATTAAAATGCATAGTTCGGGCCTGCACTTATTAATCAAATTATAAACATCAAAATTTAGTATGTCTTTGTATTATCAATGAACTCAAATTGACAAAGAAAACTTAAGAATTAATTTAGAACATTGCAAAAAATCCAAGCCTAAACCTTTTCGCATCGTTTTCTGTCAATTATTGGAAAAATTCAAATTTGGAATCAATTGAGAAAATTTACCTCCCTAAAACATTATAAATCCTTTCTAGAATAATCCTCCATGTCTATTTGGCATGTTGAGTGAAGGAGGAGATCAAATTGAATCAAATTTATAAGTTAAAAATTACCAGTTGGTTGTTTGAAAGCTTGCAGGACGTTTTCACAAATTTTACCCTTAAAATTTATCAAAATGTAAAATTTATGATTCTTTTACAAAGAGGGCATTGAGATCTTTCCAGAAAGTCCTCGTTTTCCCAAAACCGAGGTTTCTTGCAAAAGTTATGGACCTCTGAAGTTTTCTTGCCTTGGTGGGAAAATTTAGGAAAATTTTCCTCTGGCGGGCCCATGGCCCAAAAAATTCCCTTTAAAAATCCTTAGAAATTTGTTTTGAAATTTGTTTGGGAAATTTTTAAAAATTTCCTCCACCGCCTGCAAATTAATCAAATGTTGCCACGTGTCCTCACGGGGCAAAGTGGAGGCGCGATACTATTTTTTTCTTTGGGGCCTTTTAAAAATTTTGGGAAAAATTTCACCTCTTCCCCCACCAACCCACAATCCCGCATCAATCGGGTACTTCCACATGGCAACATGGGGTGTTGGCGGAACCCTCGCGATTATTTTTTCTTTGAAAATTTTGTTTAAAATCCTTGCGGCCCCGCACTCCCGCCCTCACCTCGGTGTTATCCCCTCGTGGATGTGAGAAAATTTCTTATCCAATGGGAATGATTTAGGGAAATTTTGAATGCATTAAGTATAAGAAAAATCAAGTTGAAACTCTGAACCTATTAGAGAGTAGGTATGGTGATAATTTACCCCTTGAACCTAACTGAAACTTATAACCCTAAAATTTAGACCATGTGACCTCTGACAATTGTTAATAAATGAAAAGTATGTTCTAGTAATTTCGACTTGTTCTGGAACCTGATAGTGTCAATTGTTGTCTTGCAACCTAGTTGTAGACACTTCTAATAAAAAAATTATTCCATAATTTTCCTAACTAACCCTAGGTTGTTTCTTGGGTCTCAAGTGGGTTTCTTTAACGGGCATCACATTTGGTATCAGAGCAGTGGTTCAAAAGCTTGGGCCATTGGGCACACTAGAAAAATTGGGACATGAAACTTAAACCTAACACATTTTTTAAAAATCTAAACAAAATAATTTAATTTAGAAATTGCATATTTTAGTAAACATGGAAACTGAGTAAGACCTAGAATAATGAACTAACTCTCGCTTTGGTCTGTGTAGGAGGTGCAAATGGGGTGGGGTGAATTTTCACATAGACTTTGACTTACCACCACCACCACCACCACCGGATCAGGGTGTAGCAACTATCCTACCCCAGATCTTGTAGACTCTTTAGGATGTCAATGCCACTCTGCATGAAGGATTAGGAGGAGGACATGTAGCCAGTCATGATAGAGTCTCTTCCATTGATGGTCAGGTATCTTCTCGACCTAGTGAGGAGCATAGAGGAGAGAAATCCCATGTAGAGTTAGCCATAATAGAGTCACGAGGGAATAGGGTGACCAAGTTTTAGAGTGTAGACAGAGGTCCCTGGGCCCTAGGCTTAGGGTGAGCACACCAAGAGACCTAGAGGCCATCGGACCACGGTTGCAGATCACATCGGTGATATCTTAAAGCTTTAGCCATCACATTACTTAGGTGACATGGGTGGATTTCAGGCGGAGGCACAGCTAGTGAGCTTGAGTAGTTGCTTCAAGTGTCCTTGTTCTAAGAACACAAAATCTCATGTTACGATCCATCTACCGAGGGATGGAGTAGGAGTGTGGTGGAGGAAAGAGGAGCATAAGATCCATGTAGATTCGAGAGACAAAGTGACCTAGGATCTATTTGAGGAGATATTTAGGAGCAAGTGTTTGTCATGGAGGTTCATACAGTAGAGGATCAATGAGTTCCATGACCTCCGATAGGCATCTCTTTCAAGAGTATGAGAGTAGATTTGGATCTACTCCAGTATGTTGAGTATATGTAGGATGAGTAGGTGCAAATTCACAGGTTCATCCGAGACCTGAATTTAGATATTAGAGGTGTAGTACGGACCCACTTCCCAAATACATTAACTAAGGCCATCAAGAAGGCCTATATACAAGAGGAGACTCGGGGAAATACCTAGAAGGCTAGAGACCGAGTCAAGAGCCACATACAGTGAGATGATGGGGACAAGTAGATCGAGGGGGTCGCACCTCTCCCTCGTAGTGGCTAGGGTTTAGTACAATCATCCTTTAGGCCACATCAACGGTGAGTAGTAGTCCCTCCCACCTCATATACCTCTATAGAGAGTTGATGCACATAGAGGTCAGAGTATGGGGCCTCCTCCTAGGGGTCCCATCAGGACACAGGGTGGACCTAGAGCTCAATCAGTGGGAGCTTACCAGTAGAGACCTCAGCAGACTACAGCCGGATCATCGGGATCCATGCCATAGACTTTCAGGGCACCTATTGGAGGTTCTACTAATTGGGGAGGATCATGAGGGTGTTTTGGTTGTGGATTTACTAGACACTTTTGGAGAGATTTCCCATAGAACCCTAACAACAAGGGTAAGACACAGGTCTCTGAGCCTATGGTTAGTGATATGGGACATAGCCACAAGATTTATGCAATGACTGAGAGCTACCAGGTAGAGCATCAGAGCATAGTCATTGAGATAATAGGTAGTATTAGTTATATTCCTACTTCGTATTGTTTGATTCTAGTTCTTCTGATTCTTTCATTGCACGATCTTTAGCAGAGCGATGCAGTGCTGGTGGCGATTAGGAAGGGTCTTAGTTGAGACGTCGAGATGGATTCTAGAGGCAAGATCTCTATAGACTCTGTAGTTAAGAAGTGTGTAGTGGATTTAGGACCTTTCACCACTATCTCAGATCTCCGTATCCTTCCTTTGGGCTTGTATGGAGTCATTTTGGGTATGGATTGGTTATCTGCACATAGGGCTAGGATGGATTATTACCACAAGACTATATCTTATGTAGATGATTTGGGAGTTGAGTCGGTGATTTTAGGGGTCAAGAGACCCATTTCTATTCGCACCATCTCCACTATGTAGCTTAAGTGGTGTGTGCAATGGGGTTGTCAGATGTATGATGTTACAGTCAGTGATAGATTAGAGGATGGGTCTAGTGGACCATCACTAGATGATCATCCCATTTTGAGAGAGTTTACAGATGTCTTCCTAGGGGAACTACCGGGGTTACTACCCCCACGTGAGATTGATTTTCATATAGATCTAGTTCTGGAGCAAAACCTATCTCATGGGCACCTTATCAAATGACCACCCTGAGACCTCTATGAGCTCAAGTTACACTTGAGGGCCTTTTAGAGAAAGGCCTTATCCATCCTAGTGTATCTTGTTTCACACGAAATGTTTCACTCTATGGACGAGTTGCTTCTATCCTTTCATTCCTTTGAGAAACAGATAAGGGTTAGGGCTAGGAGGAATACCTGTTGAATGTCGAGAGGGTGTGCGCATACCGTAGAGAAAGATCAGATCGACTGTGAAGAACTCCTTTTTGTCTGGGAAGGACTACCTACAAGTAAGAATACAAGACCACCTGATTTTAATTAGACAATAAATGAGGGAACTACCTTGGGCCCAGGAAATATAAAACTACCTTTCGAAGGTGGTCAGTTCCCCTGCTAATATGAATTAACACAAATTATAATAAATAAGCTATTGTCTAATTACAATTTGTTTACCTTGTTAGAACAATAGAGAAAGGGTTGGTCTTGGTTTAGAATCACGGTGACCGATGCCGGTCACTGTAACCGGTACCGGTTGTTGGTAACCGATATCGGTAGGGGCAATGTTTTAGGGGCTTTTGGTGAAGGTTGGTTGTAAGGTGGTTGTGTTGTTTTATAAGGCTGATAAATGGGTGGGGTTAGGTAATGGGGTGATGAGAAGGACTCAGAGAATACGGGGGGTGTTCTTGGGGTAACGTAAGGGTGGAGGAATGACAGTTAGATGTAGTGTGTTGCTGGGTAGTAGATCTAGGAATAGACTTATGATGGCTGTGATTCAGAAGTTCAAGAAATGTTATTAAAAGGACATACAAGATATTACTTACTGATTATTGATGAGGATGCACGTCCAAGAACTCTGATGATGACGACAAAACTTAGGTAGGATGACCTGACAATCAGGAGATGAGCTATCTTCCCTCCCGACGAACAGATGAGTGTCACAAGAGGCTCTCAAGTTACTCGGTTGCAGCGCTTTTGGGCTTGATGTCCTTCTCTGCGCAAACTCTTCTTGTTTCTTTTTTGTCTCTGTTCAGCCAAGTAAAAATCCGGATCCTTCCAATGACTTCTGATTTGGATCCACGAAAATCCAACCCTTTGTTTTTGGTTGGGAGTGGTCATTTACAGGGAACCGATGGCGGTTACGCAACCAATGACGGTCGAGTAGGAACCGGTATCGGTCAGGTCAAAGCGGGCTATTTTTGGTAAAATAGCCAACTTTCCCTCCTTTTCTCTCGAGGGATTAGTTGCGGGCTTGGTCAAGTCATTATGAGGTTGGTTTTAGGTGCGGGTGAGGAGTAATTAGTCATGGGTGTGGATGTGGACCAAGTTATAGGTCTTAATTAGGTTAGTTTAGGGTTAAGACTAGGTCATGATGAGGTGGCGAAATGAGGTGGCAGGTATGGCGATGTGGATTTATTAATTATAAGGTAATTAATAAATAATTGTGTAAGGTTTAGGTGATGAGGTTAGGTTGCGAAATGAGATGCGGGGCACAGGGGGTCGTAAGACACAAATTTGGTGTCTACATTAGCCCCTTGTTGTCATGTAGCTTGTCTTTGTTAAAGCCGCAGCACTGGACAATAATAAGAAGCGGTTACCCACATGGGTATAGGTAATCCCCCTCAAATCTATCACAGATTGAGGTAGCGTGAAATCAGGGATAGGGTTGATAAAGGGAAATGGTGTTGAGATGATGGTAAGATGGTGGGGTAGGTCCAAGGAAGCAGACGCACATTGAAATGCAGTAGTGCGACCAGGGTACATGATTTGAAGAGAAAACAAGCAATTCATAGGCAAAGGTCGATAGTTTATCCAAACAAGGGTGATATAATCCTGGTATCCAAGGCATAGGAAGTAGCTCCAGGGGATATAACGGGTAAGGTACAGGAACGGTTAGGCATGTTCGGCAGTACCAAATGGTTGGTTTGGTTGAGATAAACGTCATGGTCTTGGTCTAGGCAAAGTTGGTCGACTGATCAAGTCAAGGACCCTAATCATGCTAAAACATGAACAAGTGAGCTCGATTGAACAAAAAGCTACATGATGGGTGGATAAAATTGTAATTTGTTGATTTTGGGTGAGGTATTTAATTGGTGCGGCCTTGGGTCGGGCCAAATGGGTTGGTTACGGCCTTGGGTCGGGCCAAATTGGTTGGTGGCGGCCTTGGGTCGGGCCAAATGGTTGGTTGCGGCCTTGGGTCGGGCCAAATGGTTGGTTGCGGCCTTGGGTCGGGCCAAATGGTTGGGTGCGGCCTCGGGTCGGGCCAAATGGTTGGTTACGGCCTTGGGTCGGGCCAAATTGGTTGGTTGCGGCCGTGAAGTGGGCCAATGAAGTTAACAAAGGGTTTTCAGCGAAGGAGGATATAGGCAATGTTGTGAGAAAGGGCGATTAGTAAATAAGGGCAGAAATTGGGGAAAAGGTGGGATTAAACCGATATCGATTGTCTATGACCGGTATCGGTTAGATGACCGATACCGGTTCTTTAGGGCATAATATAACCGGTATCGGTTATAGGTCGAAAACCTATAAAAAGAAAAATACGGCCTGTCATTGTCATATTGTCAATTTGAAAACCAATTTTAGTTGTCTGAGGTCTTTTGGCGAGATTGTTGAGTTTGTCGGCTGAGGTGGCACTATTTGAGTGGAGAAGTGAGTGATTGGTAGGCCCTAGTGAGGAGGAGGTAGCATTTGATTGGTGGAGGACCCAGCAGAGGAGTTTGAGAGCCATGGCACAGCCAGGAGGAGCTGGAGGTGCTGGACCAGCTGGACCACCACCACCTATCCCACCACGACGACGTGTCGTCGTACCGGTAGGTTCGAAACCTCTCATTGTGTGAATTTGATGTTGTTAAACTATATTGGGGTTTGGGGTAGGAATCCATGTTTTTAATAAAAGAATTAATAAATGGAAGTGGTTTGGAAAAGGGAGAGGGTAGGTAGGTTAGTTAGGCTAAAACGGTAGGGTGGGTAGGTTTTTAGGATTTTTTAATGGGTAAAATGGGAGTAATAGGTCAAAGAAGGGTTTGGGGGGCCGCGTCGGGTTCGGCTCCATGATTTTACAGTGACCGATGCCGGTCACTAAGCGACCGGCATCGGTCACAAAGTTTTGGGCAAGGTGGGTTTGTGGTGGACCGGTGTCGGTCGTACGTCGACCGGCGTCGGTGGAGAGGGGACCGGTGGCGGTCATGGGTGACCGGTACCGGTCCCTAGTTAGGATTTTCTATTTTGTTGCTTGGTTTTGTTGTGGTTTTGGGTGTTTGGTTGTTATTTGGGTGTTTTGGTTATTGTTTGGGAGTTGTGGTTATTGTTTGGGTTTTTGTTTATGGGGGTGAAGAGGGAAGGGGTAGAGGTTGATAGGAAGGTTGGTTGGTGGGTGGGGGAAATGGGGTGGTTGTGTGGTCGGGTGGGTAAAAGGGGGTATAGAAGGTTAAAGGAGTTGTTGTGATAAAGAGTAGGGCTAATGCAGTGAGTTGGTTTTGCAGGCACGTCAGCAGCTGACGATGCGGGATAGGATGCCCCCATTGTTGAGACGGATGCGGCCACACGTGTCCGCAGCGCAGTGGGCCATCATGCGTGAGGTGGGACTCGGCGGAGTCCAGCGTTATAGGGTGATAGATAGGGATCACAGTCTGATGGTTTCCCTCATCGAGAGATGGGATCCGGCGACCAATGTGTTCCATCTCCCGACGGGAGAGATGACGATTACACTGGAGGATGTGTATCGCATCCTTAGACTACCGATCGATGGAGAGGCAGTCTTCCAGGTGGATGCAGAGACAACCATGGACAACATTTTACAGGTATTTAGGGATGCAGCCACGCTATTGACTTATCACAGCGCGAGCATTGCCTATGGGGACATGTATCGTGCCCATAGACATGAGACACGGCTTGCCGTGTTGATGATGATCAACATCACATGCTTCGCCCTCCCGGACTCAGAGGGAGGCCGCTTTCCACGGGCGCTGATGGGGGTACTACACGAGATGGTGGAGGAGCATACATGTTATGCGTGGGCACCAGATATACCAGTGCGCTTATATAGAGAGGCTGTGGGCTACCGCGGATGAGGTGATTTGGGATTTGTTCTACATTCTTGTTACATGTATTAGAGGTGGTCGGGGTCGTGGCCAACCACGAGCATTTCGCCGGACGGGATGTAGCGTATTACATCGGCATGTATTAGAGGGCGTGACTCGCCTTGATATTATATGAGGCCTTACAGAGGTCATCAGGCCCATGGAGAATCCCGACAACAATTGCGGTGGATCCAGATACATTATTGATAATGGGATGAGGCCGGGAGAGCATGAGCGATACCCTTGGAGGGTACAATGACAGATTGGGCTACGACAGATGAGCCACCTCCCTTCCCTTAGTACCGAAGGATGATGTAGAGGCCCCACCGCTTGCACCACGCCCATGGACCCAGATTGGTTAGTCGAGAGGCCAAAGAGATGATATCAGATGACGCCAATTACACAGGTCATTTTTGGTATGGTGGGCGGGGAGAGAGCCGCGAGAGAGCACAACCCGCACAACCTGACTTAGCGGCGGTTAGAGCAGAGAGAGGACCAACTCGGGGGACAGTGCAGTTATTTACTGGGTAGCTGCTTGCTGCTGCACAGCACGAATAGGTGTCCCTACAAGGCGGTTAGCCTAGCGCAGTGTATGTATGCATAAAGCACAAGCACAGACACCACCACCACAGCACCACCACAGCACCACCAATAGCACCAGCACCAAAGACAAATACAGGTAAAGTAAAGGTACCACCACCGGCAGCCACGAGCACAGTACCACACCAAAGACCGACACAAGAACATGGTGTCTTGGTAGGACAAGGGCCATTGTTATTAGGAGTCGAGGACCAGCCCTAGGCAAGCCTATGGTGGCACGGGCCCGGTATATGGAGGTGAGAGCGGAGGCCCGGTACTATCAGGATGTCCTTGATGGTACCAGGGCTGACTATCAGCCGTATGTGGCACATAGAGCGGAGACCTCGCGGAGTCAGAGATCCTAGGGTGGTGCAGCTACAGCCGGTGGGTCGGTGATAGGGAGGAGGCGGGAGCCAGGGCCAGGACCCGCAGGGAGAGGTGCTGAGGGTGGTGGGGAGAGTTGAGACATCCCTAGGTCAGAGTTAGATGTTTTTGTTTGTAGATTGGATATAGGCACTGGTCTCAGGAACCGGTTATGTTTATAGAGGCCTGCGTGCCCACATATGATGTATTCATTCATTTATTCATTTATTGTATATACCGGCCTGCGAGCCGAGTACAGGTTGTATAGTTGATACGGTCTCATGAGCCGAGTATATTTTTGATATGAGAGACCGGCCTGTGAGCCGAGTCGATATTTTGACAGTTATTGCGGCCTGCGTGCGGCTTTGTATTATCTTGAGATCACAGAGGCCCCTATGCAGGGCAAGTTGTATATTTGAAACCTTTAATATATATATATATATATTATATATATATATATATATGAGGATTTTGACCCACATGGTGCATATGAAATGTTTTATGTGTTTTGTTGATGGGTTGTGAAATTTAATGTATGACGAGTTTGATCCACATGGTGCATATGAAATGTTTTATGTGTTTTGTTGATGGGTTGTGAAATATATATGATGTCGTATGTATGTTGTCGATGGTTGTTATAATGTAGATGGATGATGTTGCTGAAATTATGAGGATATATATATGTGATTTGGATGACAAATATTGATAATGGTGTTGTTATGCAGGAAAAAGAGGCGGCGCCACAAAAATTTGCAAAAAAGAAGAAACGGCTTAGGTTTAAGCAAAAAGGGGACACATGGCCGATATCGGTTATGTAATCGATATATGACGATAACGTTATTTTAAAATTATATTTCCTAAAAATAGAACTGCTTGGTTGGCAACTTAAGTTCTTATTTTTAGCATTCTTATTTTTAGAGTCATGCAACAAGTTAAATATGCGAATGCGACGTTGTTTGACGACTGATACAGGTAATTGCATGAAATAATTTGAGTGATAAGGAGGAAAGAGATAGGTGAAGTGAGTGTGGGATGAGATTCAGAAGGTAGAAAGACAAGTTATATTTGAAGAGGGTGGTGAACATGGCTGAACGAGGAGAAGCATCTAGCAGGCAGGGACGAGGGGGAAGACCAGTTCCACCCCAAGCTGCTGCATCCCGAGAGGTAAACTGTTTGGTTGTAATTTGATTCTTGCATGTTTTGCGAATAGGATGAGAGAGAGTAAGTGGGTAAAGATGAGAAAGAAAAGGTGATAGGCAAGGGTTTGGGATGGGGTGAGTGCTATGGGGTAGGTAAGCAGGGTGTTCTCGTGTGTTTTTAGGTATAGATAGGAGTAAACGGGCAAAATAATTATCGTAGGTGTATGTTTTTAAGCAGGGTGTATATTTTTGACAAAGGACCGTATCGTTTAGGGATAACCGATATCGGTTAGCAAACCGGTATCGATTATCTATAACCGATATCGGTTACTATAGGAGTTTCCAGAATTTGAGAAAAAAACCCATGGAGATTTGTTTTATTGAATAATTATGTGTCATTTTGATGTATGCAGGTGGAAGCAGGGTTAAGGATGAATGATACTGTGCCAGTGTTGTTGTCACGAATCCGAGCGGATGTAACACCAGCTGAATGGGCATTGATAAATCATTTGGGGTTAAGTGGAATCCGCTATTATTCATGAATCACGTGTAACCATGCTATGTTGCGGCGTTGATTGAAAGATGGAATCTAGAAAAGAATACCTTCTATCCGCCAACAGGGAGATGACAAGACATTGGAAGATGTGTTCCGTATTTTGAGACTCCCAATGATAGGAAAAATAGTGTATCGAGGCATTTCTAGTGCGGGCGGGCAGCGATAACAACAAGATATTTGGTTCACCATTACACGAGATTTGACACAAGGTTTAACATTTACGTATGGTACAATGTATGCAACACACCCTGAGGAAACAAGGTTGGCCGTGCTATTAATGATAGCGGTGGGGTATTATGCATTACCAAGGGGAGGGGTGGAAGATTTCCAAAAGCATTGATGAGTGTTATTTGGGAAATGATAGAAATGAGCGTGACTTTCATGGGCACCCGCATATCCGGAGTTATATAGGGGTTTATGGGCTGCAAGTGAAAACACAGGCGACACTCGGGATTGTTCGTACTTATTACATTGTTGGGCCTATGAGCACATTGTTTGTGTGCATCAATAGGCCGAGCCATCGAGTCGGGAGAGGCGGGAGTGCGAGAGGTTGGGATTCGACGATGGGTCCAGAGATAGAACAAGAAGCGAGATCGCCGTGATAGATGACATCGAGTATTATAGAAAAGTATGGAAGATGGTGACGATTGTGGATATTTGTTGGAGGCCTTACAGGAACTATATGGTGACAGAGAACATAGCTGAGGAGTTAAGGGGTGTGGAGCGATTGAGGTGGATCGTAGGGCACAGGCTGGGTGAGTACGAGAGGATTCCTCTAGATTGCGTGTGGTGACAATTTGGGTTCGTTTAGGATATACCTATGACATATAGACCATACATGAGGATCGACGCCGAGGCAGCATTCTCACCTCCCCGGCCTACACCTCCAGAAGGGCCAGAAGAGATAGCAGCCGATCGTAGGGTAATGGATGCGGGAACGACAGAGGCCTATAGAGTATGGTGGGTAGCAGAGCTGCGAGGTGCACGTGAGCACCCTGACATAGCTGTGATTACAGCGGAGAGAGATCATCTGCAGGATTTAGTTCACCAGCTTCAAACACAGGTGAATGAGACAACGGGATTGTTAGAGGTTTCACAGTTACGAGTGGAGAGACTGGAGGCAAGATTCCTCCACGCGAGAGGATGTATTCGTATGTTACAGGAGATGTTGGCGGATCAGTGGGAGGAACCAATGGCAGTGGCACCTTTGAGGATGGAGAGGCCAACTGAGGGGCATCGACGATCACGATCACCACCTGATTCGGGAGGAGGTGCAAGGGTCTAAGTGAATTTCATAGGAATATAAGAATAAATAAGGATGCCGACCTGCGAGTCGATGATAGAGAAGGTGTATTTGTTTATCATCTAAAATAAAACTAAATATGTATGTTGTTTTGAGTGATGATAATAATAAGAATGGTTGTGTTTTGGATGTTGTTTTTGTTTGTTTTGAAAAAGGATAAAGATGAATGTTGGCAAATAGAAATACACAAAAACTATTTATATTTACAACACATGATAGGGTATGGTAGGGGATGGTCGAGCTAACCTTGGGAGACCCCATGTCTCCTAAGTGCTGCCTACATAGCCCATTGCACAAAGCAAGGAGGGGCCTCAGACCGATGTAGTTCTCCCTTAGGACCAGGGAGAGGTGAATTCAGGCAATTTGGTTGTGGTTAGGCAATTTGTCGGTTGGTAAAAATTTGATGTTGGTAGGGTAATGTTGTTGGTGTAGGTATAGGTGAAGCGAAAGTTAGCATACCCAAGTAGTAGGGAATCGTGTCCTGATTAAGGTCAACACACAATCCTAGAGTCGAGAAAAAGAGGCAAGAGTGTCCCGTAGTTGAGAAGAGCTAAACAAACCACATATTAATGTAGGATGAGCTTGAATCCCTAGGTACCTTGCATAGGTGAGAAGTCGATAGGTGAAAAGAGTTGTATAATCACAATATATCGGATATACGTCACGTCCCTTGAGTTTTGTTGCTTTGACAAATGGTGAGGTGAGGTGGTTGATATAGGCGGGGGTGCTGAGAGCTTGTTACAAGGTGATTATTCTGACGAAAGAGGACCAAACCGAAATAGACAAGTCCATGACTCAAAAGTGCTTTTGAATGCGGCTTTTATTTTGCTGAATATAGACTGATCGATGCGGGAAGTCTACAAGGGGTATGTATTTTATTACTCTTGAGGTCTTCACGAAGCTGATCAATGCGAGAAGCTTCTGATAAAGGCTGACTGTGTATAGCTGTCCTTCAAGGGAGCAGTCTATTTATAGTAGCAGATGTGGTTTTTATGTATAGCTGTCCTTCGGGGGAGCAGTCTATTTATAATAGTAGAAGTAGCTTTGCACATAGCTGTCCTTCGAGGGAGCAGTCTATGTATAACTCTAGAGGTCTAGATGTCCGTTTGGCATGAAGCATCTAGTTTTGTAGGAAGTTTGACTCAAGAAAATCCCATAAGTGTTTAATTAAGAATGTGTCATTTTGATATTTTGAAGTCATGGACTAGACTAAAAAGGGGAAGGCATCTTTAAGGGGAGGTGATAATCAAACCATGTGAGCTTGATTTGATTTTGAGATGTAGGAAACAAAGTGTATGCGGTGGTAAAAGAGCTCCAGGGACGAGCATAAGGTAGATAAGAAGTGATATAACACTAATTTCAACAGTAGAATGGTCGAAGATGCATGGCATTAAGGGGCTCAGGCTCAGGTTTACCATTAAGCGAAGCTAAACGATAAGTGCCTGATCCATAAGTGTGAGTGATAATGTAAGGCCCAATCCAATTAGGAGCAAATTTTCCACGTTTGCTCTTTTCTAGTTTGGTTACATGTTGATTCTCTTTGAGGACAAGATCACCAACCTTAAAGGTATGCTCATGAAGTCACTTATCATAAGCACGCTTGATGCGTTTTTGGTAGATTTGAAGGTGGTCAAGAGCCGTAAGACGTCGCTCGTCAAGAAGCTCTAATTGGGCTAACCGCTCTTGTGGAAATCATCGTTGGTGAGAATATCCTGAAGAGATATTCTGAGGGAGGGTATTTGTATTTCGAGAGGCAAGACAGCCTCGGTACCATATACCAAAGAAAATGGTGTGGCATTAGTAGAGGTATGAATGCTAGTACGATAAGCCCAAAGGGCAAAGGGCATGTGATCATGCCAATTTCTTCCAGAATCATTAACAACTTTCATGAGGATTTTGGTTAGGGTTTTATTAGAAGATTCAGCCTGACCATTGGCCTGTGGATAGTAAGGTGATGAGAAACTAAGTTTGATACCGAAGTTGTTACACAGATCTTGTAACAACTTATTTTTGAAAGATTTTCCATTATCCATTATCAGGCGATGAGGAACACCAAAACGATAGATAATGTGGTGGTTAATGAACTCTACAATTTTTTCTTTTTTGGTTGAAATGAGTGGAATGGCCTCCACCCATTTTGTGTAATATTCGGTTGCTTTATGATTATCCAACGGTGACGTTGCGAAGAGGGCGGGTGAATCTCACCAATAAGGTCTAAACCCCATTGTGAGAAAGGCCAAAGATCTCGTGCGACCTGTAGCGGATGGCTAGGAGTATGTTGAAGGTTGGCATGTTGTTGACACATAACACAACGCTTAACATATTCGTAGTAGTCATTATTAAGAGTAGGCCAATAATAGCCTAGGCGAAGGATCCGTTTGGCCATGGCAAGGCCGCTAAAATGTCCACCACAAATACCATCATGGACTGTTGGATGGTATAGGTGACCTCCGCACCGGTTAGACATCGAAGGAGGATGCCATCAAAGCCATATTTATAAAGGAGTCCCCCCATGACGACATAACGAGAAACACGTTTAAGAAAAGCACGTTTGCCGGTACTAGTAAGGTCAGGTGGGAGAACGGAGGTTGTAAGGTAGTCGTGAAATTGGTGATACCAGGTATCCTGTGAATTAGCAGACACATTATTTATCATACAAATAACCGGGCTGAGTAAGATGGGGCAAAGAGTTGTTGGACCAAGACGAAAATGTTAGAGTCAGTTGATGAAGCAGGAATTTGCGAGGCTAAGCAAGCCATAGTATCCGCAAATTTGTTAGTGGAGCGGGGAATGGTCTGGATAGAATAATGAGTAAATGAGGTCAAAAGTGAATCCACGTAATGTTTGTACTTTTGAAGTTCCTCATTTTTACATTGGTAGATGCCCATAACTTGATTGACTACCAATTGAGAGTCGCCGAAAATATTAATAGATTTGACACCTAAGTGTAATGCAACCTGGAGACCCAAAATAAGGGCCTCGTATTCCACTGTATTATTAGTGCAGGGGAAATCAAGCCGGAATGAAAGAGGCATAGGCTCAGCGTCAAGAGGAATGAGAACAACACCGGCCCCTCCGCCGTGCTGGCATTTGGATCCATCGAAGAAGAGGGTCATTGGATACGACTCTTCCCTGAGTGAAAGAGTGGTGATGAGTTCGTCAGGGAAATTAAAATTGGTAAATTGTTCCCCAGGTAAAGGGGCCTCCACGAGTTGGTCTGCAATAGTTTGTCCTTTGATTGACTTCTGGTGTATAAATTCAAGGTCGAGGTCAGCAAGGAGCATAAGCCATCGGGCGATGTGTTGGTTTAGATGTGGTTTGGCATACATATAATGAATGGGGTCCGCGTTGGTGATGACAAAAGTTTTGTGATTCAGGAGGTAGTGTCGGAGTTTGGTGGCTACGAATGATAGGGCTAGGCACAACTTTTCTACATGTGTATACCTAGTCTCATAATCCACCAGAGTACGACTGATATAATAAACGGCTTGTTCTCGACGTGCAAGTCCCGATGTGCGAGCATGGCTCCTATAGCATGGTCAGTGGCAGAAAGGTAAAGGTAGAAAGGGCGATCATCTTGAGGTGGGATAAGCACGGGTGGCTGCAAGAGATAGGCTTTGAGAGCTTCAAAGGCTTGGTGACACTCTTCGCTCCATTGAAAGGAAATGTCCTTTTTAAGAAGGTGATGGAAAGGTTGACATCGATCCGAGAGTTGGGAGATGAAACACTGGATGGATTGAAGTTTACCTTGCAAACTACGTAATTGTTTGAGGTTTTTGGGTGGGGGCATTTCTAGGATAGCTTTGACTTTAGATGGATTGACTTCAATGCCATGCAAAGAGACGATAAAGCCAAGCAGTTTTCCCAAAAGAACACCAAAGACACATTTCTTTGGTTGAAGACGGACAGAATATTGTAACAGGCGATCGAAAATAATGGTTAAAACATCGAGATGTTCACTGCGATGTTTAGATTTGCCAAGAAGATCATCGACATAATCTTCAAGGATAGTGTGCATAATGTCATGAAAAATGTAAGTCATAGCCCGTTGATAGGTCGCACCAGCATTCTTAAGGCCAAACGACATGACACGATAACAAAA
The DNA here is from genome assembly GCA_018340775.1 of Taxus wallichiana var. yunnanensis. NCBI lineage: Eukaryota > Viridiplantae > Streptophyta > Pinopsida > Cupressales > Taxaceae > Taxus > Taxus wallichiana. The sequence goes on from CM031233.1 coordinate 52,388,384, forward strand.
GGTTCCCCAAGGAGTGATGAAGGTAGTTTTATGTTGATCGGTCGGGCTACCAAAATTTGATTGTATCCCGAAAATCCATCCATGAGAGAAAGCATCTCATGGCCCGCAGTGAGATCAACAAGTTGATCAATACTTGGGAGGGGGAAGTCATCCTTGGGGCAAGCGAGGTTAAGGTCTCAGAAATCCATGCATATCCGAAGTCCCCCCGTCGCTTTAGTGACAGGTACGATGTTAGAAATCCATTGAGGATAGTCAATAGGCAAGATGAAGGAAACAGAAAGAAGTCGTTGAAGCTCTTCTTTGACCAAGAGGGCAATGCGTGGATGCATTTTTCTCAGTTTCTGTTTGACTGGTTTGGAATCAGGTTTTAGGGTGATGTTATGGACAGCAATGTCAGGATCAATTCCTGGCATGTCAGCGTAGGACCAAGTGAAAGCTTGGTTGTGGGTACGGAGAAAGGTAGTAAAGGCAACTTGTTCTGATGCGTTAAGGGATTGTCCGATCTTCACAATGTGAGGATCCTCCTCTGTGTGGATGTTAATTTCTATAGTAGACTCATTCAACATGGTTTGAGTTTCAGACGGTAATGTGCATTGAATATAGGAGTCATCCGCACCAAGGTAAGTGAGGATGGAGTCGTCATCTTGGCACTCAACAACATTAATTGAAGGTGAATCCTCTTCGATCATGTCTGGATATAGAAAGGGAAGAGAAGATGGGTCCTCATTATCACGTTGATAAGTGAGAGGACCTAGGAAGATAGCATTTATGAAAAAAAAAAAAGTTAGGAGGGATAGATTCAGGATCTATCGACTCTGTGGGTGATGATGGCAAAATGGGTGATGATGGTTCGGTAGGGGTGACATCATCATCTTCCAGGAGACAACTGACAAGAGGTTCCTTTGGTGTAAGTGTTCCAGAAAATATGAGACCACTACGATCATTGTGTTTGCATGTAGTCACGGGAATGAGTGTATGTCGGCCTTGTTCATAAAGACCAAAACCAAAGCCTTTCCAAGCACAGCGAGTCAAGAAGGTGAGGGAAAAACGACGATTTGTCAAGTATTGAAAATCGGATTGGAAGGGAACCACCCCAAGAGGAGGTTCAGGGGTAATGGAGGATGCGTCGACACCCCCATACGTTAGGTTGGTGCGGCAATGAGGTGGTCCGTAGGGGATTACCTCCCCACGGATGATGGTCGTAGGTAGGATGCGTATGTAACTGTCCATACTCTTGTGGGGTATGGAAAGAACTAACATTATATAGGCGGTACTCCCCCAGCGTAAGGCATTGAAAAACATCTACTAAGGGGTTAGAGGTTGGGATGTTATCTGCGGGAAAGGAAGTGGTATTTGCGACGGCGGTTTCATTGGTTGAAGACGTGGGTGCGGTTGAGGTAGATGGTTGAGGTGTGGTTGAAGTGGATTGTTGGGTTGGATGAATGGGTGTCTTGACTGGTACAAGCACATCATTAGGGTGATATAACATATTACAAGTTTTGAAGGGGGGAGGATCAACTTTTACGGTGTAGGAATTCCCTTCGTACTCCAATTTTATGCATCTATGTAAGGTGGAGGGAATGCATCCCATAGCCTGGATCCAAGGGCGGCCTAACAACATATTGTATTGGAACTCTCCCTCAAGGACATAGAAGAGTTCGGGTAAAGTGCGTGGCCCTACATGAATGTTAAGGATCACGGTGCCTAAGGTAGAAGTAATAGCATCATTGAATGACCGCAACATGATGGGGTTGGCACACATGCAGCTAGAAGGGATATTCATTTGTTGGAAGGCTTTTGAAGAGATGATGTTTAGGCTAGCGCCCCCAATCATAACACGACATACCCGAATGTCCCGAATGTAAGCTGAGATGAAAAGAGCAGGGTCAGGATCTTCGGCACCAAAGTTGATAATTTCATCTTCGGAGAAACTGACAGCAGCGGCTTGCTGTACAGAGACAGAAGTGGTTGGGGAGATGGGTTGTTTGGTGAGTGAAGCAACGTGATTGGGTGTGAGAATGGAGGTAACAGGCAAGGTTTCATTAGGTAAGACCTCTATCCCTTGAAGGATTTCAACGAGAGCTTGTCGATGAGATTCAGAAGTCTGAATGAGATCATACAGTGTCATTTTTATAGGTGATTGGTGAAGTTGTTTGATCATGGTTCGGTGGGCAACTCCATTAGAGACGGGGTAGGTGGGTCCACGAATAACCACTTTAGGTGGTGGTGTGATTGGGATGGTGGATGGAGAAAGGGAGGCCGCAGGTGTGCTTTCTTTTTCTTTCCCATTGTTTTTCTGCCCTCGAGTAGCAATACTAATCATATTGATCTCATGAATACAAGAGGAGGAAGACGGTAGGGATAAGTCATGGTCTTCAAGAGGTGGGGCTGTAATAATGATAGATCTTGGTGAGGCGGGGACAGGTGGTATAGGAGAGGGAATTGAAGCTAAAGGTCTCTCTCTTTGTAAGTTGTCTTTCTTAACTTTTCTATCTGAGAGAGGTGACTGACAAAGTATGGCTTTCAACGCTTTGCATCCCTCTACGTCATGTCCTGGTGTGCGGTGGTAAGTGCAGATTTTAGACTCATCATAACCTATAGGTCGAGGTTTAGATGGATCATAAGGTCTAAGTGGGGGTAGGGAAATGGTCGCATTCTCCACCAACATAGCAAGGATTTTGGCGTAAGACCCTTTGAGTGGGTCAAAGTCAGAGGAAGATGAGGCTATTGACTGGGTAGTTTCTGGTAATGACGGGGTATGGTTGGTTTGTATGGGTGGTGGTTTAGCCAAGGAGTTTTGATAATGGGTTTTAACTAAACGTGGCTTCTTTGGCGTAGAAGCTATGTTTAGCTGGTTAGATGATGAGGCCACAGATGATGTGGTATCAGAAAACAACCACGGAGAAATAGGAGTGACAACAAACAAATCTTTTGATGATGGAATTTGTTTAGGGTTGGTAGGTGGACAGGATACGTGGGGTGATGGTGTTGATGTACCCTTGGATCTCTGTATGGGTGCAGAAGGCGTAGGTCATTTTAAAGAAAATGCAGGAGGTATGATATATTGATGCAAGGTGGAGGGATGAGGTCCCAATATGGAAGGTAGGTGTGACGACGATGGTTTTAGTTGTAATAGAGACATAGGTTGAGGAGATTGAGTCTGTCTCCTAAGTGGATGAACGGCTTTATTTTTAGATAAATCAAGCCGCTTAGGTGGGTGTGTTAGACTGGGTATTGGTGAGGTCCCAAGCGTAGGGGAAGATTGGGTTAGGTTAATAGAGGTGGATGAGGTATTTGGTAGAGATGAGGGGGGTGAAGATGAGGACATAGGCATTTTAAGCTTCTGTAAACACTTCGGGTATATGGTAGAGGCATCTGGGTTGGTCATCTGCATTTGAGTAGAATATGGCGTACTCAAACGTTCCCGTAGGACCTTTCTATCTTCTGGGGAATGACAGTCCTCACGTGTGAATAGGAACTTTTGTATGGAAGAAAGGTGGGTTGTGATTCCGGTCCACTGTGGGTGTGATACAGGGGGAAGATGAGGCACTGTATCAATGGGCGTTAAGAGGTCAACCGGTTGCTGAAAAGATTTAGGCGATGAAGAACTAATAGGTAGGAGGGCGTGTTTGAGAGGATCCGTCATGTTTAAAGAATGTGGTGATGTCGGTGCAAGAGGTTTCTCATCTAAGGATGACAAAAGAAGTGGTGAACCTTCCTCTTGTACAACAAGTATGGTAGAAGGAGACGTTTGGGAAATAGATAAGTTAGATAACATCCGCTCACAGTCTTGCAAGGATGTGGTATAAGAAGGCTCATTTGTGAGAAGGGAACTCTGGGTGGTTAATTCTTTGATGGGTAAAGGAACGGCAAGGATTTCGTCTTGTCTTGATGGTGATGAAGGGGGTTCGGTTCTGCGTTAGTGAAGAAGCTTGATTCAGAATTTTTTCGATAGAGGCTTTTGGCTGGGAGTCGAAGACTGCATGGATCTCGTGAACACTCTCCTCGGCTAAGATATCTTGGTTTATATTACTGTTAGGAGAGTGATTCGGGAATGGTTTGTTGAAAATTTTCAAATTTCAGTTAGCAGGAGCGTTAGGATTATCGAGGGCTATATCCCTGCATCAACCATTTCCTGCACTATGTTTTTCAACATCTTGCAGTTTTCATGACTGTGTCCCTTCACACGGTGGAAGTTACAAAAGTCATTTTCTTTGATACCAAGAAGGTATGGTGCGAGTGGAATCAAACCTAGAGTGAGGTTTAAAAGGAGGTAAGGTAATGGCTCCTGCTTTAAGCAATTTTTCCAATATCACACCATAAGTTTCTCCCAAGGGGGTGTAATTGATGGGCTCAGCTTTATACTTATAGGTGGTTTTTGGCGGGGTATTAGATGGTGGTTGGGATTTGACCATCACCGTGTGCATAGCTCCTTTTGATTTCGAAGTAGTCGATGGGTGAGGATTGGTGGTGTTAGTTTTGTTGGTGGAATCTTGAGTTCGGAAAGTGGGGTTTTTGTTGCGCAACCGTAATTTCTCTTCCTCTAAGGCTTGAATCTCTAGTTTTCGAGCCATAGTAAAGGCTTCATCAAATGTGTAGAAAGTTTGAATTTGGAGGGTAGGGGAGATGTGTTTAGCGCAGGCACGCGTAAAAAGTTTGATAAGTTCGGCTTGAGGCAAGGCATACGTAAGTTGGTTGATAAGGCCCCGCCATCATCCAACGAAATCTGCAATAGATTCATCTTCAAATTGTCGGATGGCATAGAGGTCGGTGATAGATACTTTCTTGGCAATGTTAATGGAGAAATGATCCAAGAAAGATTGGGCTAGTTGGTTAAAAGAGAAGATTGAGTGCTGGGTTAAAGCACTGTACCACTCCAAGGTGGGTCCTGATAAGGACATGGGAAAGGTGCGGAGTAGTAAGGCATCGTCGTGAGCAATTAGATAGCAGGCATGTCTAAATGAGCGCAAGTGTTGTTGAGGATCCTCCTTACTATTAAAACGAGTAAATTTTGGTAATTCCCATTGAGGAGGATATGAATGAAGGGGGACAGAAGGGTGGATAGGCTCCCGACAAACTTGCTCGTATGTCAAGGCGCTACGACTTCCTGAAACAGAAGCCTCCAGATTTTGCATTTTGTCCATCATTTGTTTGATGAAATCCATGGTTGGATGAGCTGATGGTGTGGTTGCGGCAAATGGAGGCAAATTGGGCCAAGGGCCTCCACTAGACAATGGTGGCGTTAAATGTTGATAAGGTATGGAGGACGAATGTGTTGAGGCGACCGAATAGGGATGTCCTATATAAGACGTTGAGGTCACGGGATACGTGTGTGGGAATGAAAATGTGGGCGGAGCTTGAGAAGGAAAGCTCGTGTGGATAGGTGGCAGAGAGCAAGTCATGAATGGAACAGTCTGCAAGAGAGATGAGGTAGGAGCAGTTGGCGGTAATGACATGTGGGGCCCAAGATTAACCAAAGGAAAGCCAATCTGTGTCGTATGAACCTCTGAAGCCGCTGGATTGGGAGACGGGGCTAAGGATGCAGTAGGTAAAGCGGAGTTATCAGGTGGAGAAGGAGCTAAATGAGCAGCTATACTAATAGGCATGCCAACAAGGAGTTGACCATCGGGTGTACGGTCAGGGGCATGAGACAAATAGTATTGTACAGCACTAGGATTAGCATCCAGAAATTTGGCAAATTCCTTATCTCCTACAGGAATTTTAGGAACCTCGCTGGTATCCGTAGGATTCCCTATAGAATGTGAAGGGGGTGATTCAGGCAAAGGCACAGAGCAGGCATGTGAAACCATGGTGGCGGCTTGCTTCCGAGTGATAACAACCATGGACAAGAGTACACAGTAGGGTTTCAATCTATCAGGAATAGAAACAACCTCAGAATGTTGAAATTGGTAGGTTGCTGGTTTGTCAGGAACTGTAAAAGACAGTAACCGATATCGGTCTGCTAACCGATGTCGGTTAGACTATAGCCGACGTCGGTCAGTTAACCGATGTCGGTATAATAAGACTGGTATAAGAAAATATAAGAAGCTGCTGATTTGAGTTTTTAACAATGCTTAGTACATCTATCAAATTGTTCTGAAGTGATAACTGAAACAGTGTATGACAGAGAAATAGAACTGAAAACAAACAAGATACACAAGCAAATTAACAGACTAACCCTAGGATTAGTGTTTATCAATTTGAGCTTATGCCCTTAGACGCAGAATGATGTCAGAATCCTAAACACAAGACTTAGGGGAAATGTCAAGTTTGTTTTGGCTTATAAGGTTACCTCAATCGGGCGGAGGAATACCGCGGAAAAGGGGGGATGTTTTGAGCTGTTGTGTTAATTATGAAGTGATTCGGTATGTGTTGTGCAGTGAAAGTAAGATTAATTTCCTGTCAATACCGTGGAAATCACCCCCATGTGTACGACCTATTACTTAGTCTACGTTCACTAGAATTGAAAACAGCAAGCAAGAATGTAATGCACGTGTTTTAAACCCAAATCGAAAATGTTATTCGATGAAGCAAAGAAGATGACTTTCACTAATGCAAAACTGGGAAAGCAAGACAAATTCTTTTACTAAATATAACAAAATACCGTGTGAAATTTTTAAAAGAAGAAAACAGCAAGTATGCTCCCTATGTGAAAGCAAGCAAGAAACAAAAGAAACCCGAAATGGGTCCCACCGGGCATGCCAAAATGTTTCACACGGAATGTTTCAGCTTTTGGGAATAGAGTTGCTTCTATCCTTTCATTCCTTTGAGAAACAGATAAGGGTTAGGGCTAGGAGGAATACCTGTTGAATGTCGAGAGGGTGTGCGCGTACCGTAGAGAAAGATCAGATCGACTGCGAAGAACTCCTTTTTGTTTGGGAAGGACTACCTGCAAGTAAGAATACAAGACCACCAAATTTTAATTAGACAATAAATGAGGGAACTACCTTGGGCCCAGAAATATAAAACTTCCTTTCAAAGGTGGTCAGTTCCCCTGCTAATATGAATTAACACAAATTCTAACAAATAAGCTATTGTCCAATTACAATTTGTTTACCTTGTTAGAACAATAGAGAAAGGGCTGGTCTTGGTTTAGAATCACGGTGACCGATGCTGGTCACTGTAACCCGTAATGGTTGTTGGTAACCGATATCGGTAGGGGCAATGTTTTAGGGCTTTTGGTGAAGGTTGGTTATAAGGTGGTTGTGTTGTTGTTTTATAAGGCTGATAAATGGGGGGTTAGGTAATGGGGTGATGAGAAGGACTCAGAGAATACGGGGGTGTTCTTGGGGTAACGTAAGGGTGGAGGAATGATAGTTAGATGTAGTGTGTTGCTGGGTAGTAGATCTAGGAATAGACTTATGATGGCTGTGATTCAGAAGTTCAAGAAATGTTATTAAAAGGACATACAAGATATTACTTACTGATTATTGATGAGGATGCAGGTCCAAGAACTGTGATGATGATGGCAGAACTTAGGTAGGATGACCTGACAATCAGGAGATGAGCTATCTTCCCTCCCGATGAACAGATGAGTGTCACAAGGCTCTGGTTACTCAGTTGCAGTTTTGGGCTTGATGTCCTTCTCTGTAAACTCTTCTTGTTTCTTTTTCACTTGTCTCTGTTCAGCCAAGTAAAAATCTGGATCCTTCCAATGACTTCTGATTTTTGATCCACAAAAATCCAACCTTTTGTTTTTGGTTGGGAGTGGTCATTTACAGGGAACCGATGGTGATTACGCAACCGACGGCGGTCGAGTAGGAACCGGTATTGGTCAGGTCAAAGCGGGCTATTTTTAGTAAAATAGCCAGCTTTCCCTCCTTTTCTCCCGAGGGATTAGTTGCGGGCTTGGTCAAGTCATTATGAGGTTGGTTTTAGGTGCGGGTGAGGAGTAATTAGTCATGGGTGTGGATGTGGACCAAGTTATAGGTCTTAATTAGGTTAGTTTAGGGTTAAGACTAGGTCATGATGAGGTGGCAGGTATGGCGATGTGGATTTATTAATTATAAGGTAATTAATAAATAATTGTGTAAGGTTTAGGTGATGAGGTTAGGTTGTGAAATGAGATGCGGGGCACAGGGGGTCGTAAGACACAAATTTGGTGTCTACATATCCCCTTGGGGTGCACCGGTGATCTTTATGAAGAAGAAGGATGGATATTTATGGTTGTGTACGATTCATCGCTATTTGAATAAGGTAACGATCAAGAATCGTTATCCCCTTCCATGTATTGACAACTTGTTTGATCAGATGAAGGGATCCACATTATTTTCTAAGATTGATCTTAAGTTAGGCTACCATCAGCTGAGGATTTCAGAGGTGGACATTCATAAGACCGCCTTCCGCATGAGATATGGGCACTATGAGTTCACAATGGTGCCTTTTGGTTTGACTAATGCCCCTGTAGTGTTCATGAGTTTGATGAATGGGGTATTCAGGACCTTCTTAGATCACTTCATGCTCATCTTCCTAGATGACATCTTGATATACTCACGTATGCGTGAGGAGCATGAGGGGCATCTTCGTTAGGTTCTTCAGTGTCTTCGGGAGCAACAACTTTATGAGAACTTAGAGAAGTGTGTTTTATTTTAGAAAGAGGTACAGTATTTGGGTCATATCATTTATGGCAAAGGTATCACCATCGATCCTTCCAAGATTAGAGCCATTATGGATTGGCCAAAGACCCACTATAGTGACCGAGGTGCGTAACTTCATGGGATTAGCAGTTACTACAGGATATTTGTTCGAGATTTCTCTTGAATTGTGTACCCTATCACTTCCCTTCAGAGGAAAGGGAAGAAGTTTATTTGGTCAAACAAATGCGAGTAGGCCTTCAGGACACTAAAGGAGTGCCTCACTACAACACTTATTCTTGCAGTGTTGGATCCACGGTGGTGAGTTCTTTGTTTGCACATATGCTTCTTTAGCAGGGCTTGGAGGTGTGTTGATGCAGGAGGGCCGAGTAGTGGCCTTTGAGTTTTGTAAACTCAAGGACTATGAGCTCAATTATCCGACTCATGATCTTGATCTTGTGGAAGTTGTGCATGCTTTGGTTAGATGGAGACACTTTCTTCTTGGATGGAGATTCACACTCAGGACAGATCACTTGAGTCTTTGTCACCTCTTCACACAGCCCAATCTTAACGCTTGTCAGTGGCATTGGATGGAGTTTCTTTGTGAGTATGATATGGAGATAGAGCATGTGAAGGGGAAGGAGAATGTGGTAGTAGACGCTCTCAGTAGATGGAGACATGTGGTTATGGCCACCTCAGTGAGCACAAATTTGTGGAGCAGGATTCTTTAGCAACTTCCTCTTAAAATCTTTTATTGCATTGCAAAGATTTGAGCAGAGATCAAGTCACGAGACTCTCCTTGAGGGAAGTTTGATGGTTTTTCCTTAAAGGCGAGATGGTCTTCTCAAGTACAGAGGCTAGATTTATGTTCCCAGAGATGGAGGCTTGAGGTATAACATCTTGGTAGAGGCACATCGTGCACCTTATTCAGTCCATCACGAGGTGAAGAAGATGCACGCCACCTTGTGACAGTTGTATCATTGGAGAGGAATTAATAGAGACATGGCCCAGATTTGTTCCATGATGTTTAGAGTGCCGAGAGAGTTAAGGCTGAGCATCAACATCTAGAAGTCTTTATTTATCCTCATGCTATACTGGAATGGAAGTGGGACACCATTTCCATGGATTTCATTGTTGGGCTATCGATGTCGAGATATCACCACAATGCCATCATCGTCATGGTTGATAAATTAAGAAAAGTGGCTCACTTTTCTCTAGTGAAGACCACTTATACAGCTAGAGAAGTGTCTCGGGTATATTTGGATGAGATTTTCAGGTTACATAGGATTCTACGGAAGATCATTTGTGATCACATCCCTTGTATACTTCACATTTCTAGACTACCATGCAGTATGTCCTCGAGCGAGAATCAACTTCAGCACAATATATCACCCTGAGAAATATGGACAGGTGAGAGGGTGAACCAAATTTTACGGAGGACATGCTCAAGATGTATGTGATGGATTAGCGAGTCCAAATGGGAGGAGTACCTATAGTTAGTGGAGTTTGCCTACAATAATAGATTTTAGAGTTCCATAGGCATGGTTCCTTTTAAGGATTTGTATGGTAGAGAGTGTAGGACACCTCTTAACCTGGACATGTTAGAGGATAGAGTATCTCTTGGACTAGATATTCTATAGGACATGGATCTGTACATGGTGTGATCGGCAGAGATTACAAGATGCACAAGACAGGCGGAAAGAAGTATACGAGATCAACATAGGATCGATCAGTAGTTTCGATGTGGGCATGAAGGTGTTCATTCATGTCGGCCACAAAAAAATCCCTATCTTAATATGGAAAAGGTTCTAAGTTAGCTCATAGATTTGTTGGTCCTATTGATATCTTGGAGCGTATCGGCCCTTTGGCTTACCGTCTAGCATTGCCACCCAACTTATCTTGCATACATGATGCTTTTCATGTTTCAGTTCTTAGGGATATATCCTAGATCCTTCTCATGTGTTAGATTAGACATCATTGTAGGCACATGATCAAGGGTAGGTGATGGTGGAGCCCATTCACATACTAGATCATAGGACCTTGGGCCTTTGAGGTAGAGAGGTTGATCAGGTTCGAGTGCAGTGGGATAGATATGATGAGACTGCAGCTACATGGGAGGATGCTACCTTATTACGAGTTTAGTTTCCACATTTGTTCCAGTGACTTCTAGGAGGAAGTCGAGTCTAAGGGGAGGGGGATGTAGTGCCCACTTCCCTTTGACACCAGTTGATACTTATTTTGATACGGTTGATTTCATTATGGACATTATTATGTTTTGATTTAGTATGTTGTTAGACATTTGATCATGGATTATTGTTGATCTTGATTTGGTTATGATACATGATGATTATTAGAGACACTCATATGTGGATGATGATATACTATTTGACATGTGATTTTGGATATTATGAGTAGATCTAGAAAATGGATATTATATGATGATGATATAGTTGTTGATATAAATTGTATGTGATAATGTTAAATTTCCTTGATGTTGTTGTGATTCACATATTTAGATGATTTTGTGATTATATTTATATTCATTTTGGATGTTGTGATATGGCCTCGAGGCCAAAGGAGGTATTTGTGTTTTGTAGGTTAAAATATGACAACAAACATTGGGGGATTGAAGACCAACCACAATGGAATCCTAGGTGAATTCGACAAGGTCACCATGGCAACTTGTTTTATTGTGTTGTGTTTATTGTTAGGGATTCCCATGGGGGATCACCTTTATATGTGACCATGGGTTTTGTGTATTTTATTAATGTGGTTAATTTTTATTATTGTTGTATGTATTTTATTAGTAATGTGTCTCTTTCTTTTATTTAATTAAAATTGTGGTAGATTAATGTGAGAAATCATATGGTTAAAATTTAAATAAATCAAATTGGGATATGGGAAAGTAATAATGGAAGTTGTTGGCTCTTTGTATTAAATATGTAAGGGATGTGTAAGTTTGTGTAAGTCAGATTTTGGAGTATGAAACACTCCACCTCCTTGGAAATTCGAATTTGTCCTTGGAGGCTATTTTTGGAGGCTTGTGGGACAAGTAAAACTTGTCCCATACCTCTCAATTTAATTTACCAACCATACTTATGGTTGGAGGGGTAATTTTAGATTTTTTAATGCATTTTATTAATCATATTGCATGTTTTAATTACACTTTCTTCATGTTTTAAATTTGTAGTCCTTTGGGGTGTGGGCTTTTTGGAGTGTGCAAATAAATTGTCATATTTTCACCCACCTTTTAATGTACTTTGGAGAATGAAATTTCATCTTTTGTGTTTGGATTTGAGGATGTGTGATGTGGCATCCTACATAGATCCACATCATCCTCTTCTCTTCCCTCTTCTATAAAATTCAAACTCTTTTCTTGTTTTGGGTTGTTGAATCATTTTGCAAACTTCTTTGGGGGCACTTTTTTTTTTAGAGCTCTTGTGGATTGTGGAGGAGATTGGAGATAATTTCATACTTGGCATTACTATTTTGGGACTGTGTTTTTGGCATTGAAAGCTTGCTATTGGAAACAAAAGCTACCATGGAAAGGTAGGAGCTTAGCTCTTCTTTTGTGATTGTTATTTCTTTTGTGTATGAATGAATGGTGCATGTTTTTGATTTATTTGTTGGCTGGTTGGGTAGACTGCCATAGGAATGGTGTAGGAGAAGGCTATGGGGAATTCATGTGGGGGCATAAGGGAATTCTAGTGGCATCATATTTGTGGAGGAGGTTGGGTTTTAGATGCACAATGGAAAAGAAATAGCTTTCTTTTCTTAATTTGTGGGGGGCATAAGGAAATATGTGGGGGACATAAGGAGGGATTGTGGGGGCATAAGGATATGTGTGGTGAAATTTATTGGCGGTTTGTTACGGTGGATGCCCAATTCCCATTGGGAGGCATAAGTAGCTTCCCCCATAGTCCTTGCTCCTTTGGCTTGCATGATCAAGCCTGAGTTCTGTTTGAATGGTTTTCAAATGCAGTTGTAAACTATTGTTTTTGTTTGACTGTGTTTTATATTGAATTATGCATGTTGAAAGAATGTTGTGTGTTTAGTGGAAGCCAGTTGTTGCCATGGGTTGAATCACACCTGTTATTGTATTGTGGTTGGGGCTCGGGGCCAATGATGAAGGATGGCTTCTCCTTTCATTGGATGTCTTGGTTGGGTGGAGAACGTTTCCTTTTCCCCACTTTTGTTGTGATCAATTTGGAAGAAAAAGAAAACTTGCATGTTGTTGTTCTGGAGCAGAAGAAGATAGTTTTTCCAGCCCCTTGTGAAACAAATTCATTTGTAATCCTTTCCCACTTGATGTGGATGAAATTGTAATGCATTTTGTGAAGAAAAGATGTTTGTAATCGGTTGTGAGAATTGTAAATTTTGAAATGTAAAAGAGATATGCTCTGTAATCAGTTCTGTATTCAGAAAAGAAAGACATGTATTCTATATACTGTATGTTGATAATATATAAAGAAAGAAGTTGTTAAACTACCATTGGAAATATATGAATGAATGAAATGTTCTTTCCAAGTCGTATTGTAAATTTAATTCTGATCATGTCCATGTTTTGGGAATCTATGTTTGAAGGAAAAAAGAAGAAGAAGAAATACGTATGAAGGAATTATATTACTTTATCTCTTTTGGAAATATATTAAATTGGAAACCAGACTTTACTATTTAGCTTTTAGAATGGTTTGTGTAGAACAACTGAATGTATTAGATTAGTTTATAAATGAAATACCACACTTGAATGATGAAATTGATATACAGATTTTCTAGAAATGGATCTTTGTTGTAAGTTTAAAACTGGAAAATAAAATTAATTAAAATGCACAGTTCGGGCCTGCACTTAATAATCAAATTGGAAACATCAAAATTTAGCATGTTGTATTATCAAGGAACTCAAATTGACAAAGAACACTTAAGAATTAATTTAAAACATTGTAAAATCCAAGCCTAAACCTTTTCACAGTCGTTTTCTATCAATTGTTGGAAAAATTCAAATTTGGAATCAATTGAGCAAATTTACCTCCCTAAAACATTCTAAATCCTTCCTAGAACAATCCTCCATGTATGTTTGGCATGTTGAGTGAAGGAGGAGATCAAATTGAATCAAATTTATAAGTTAAAAATTACCAGTTGGATGTTTGAAATCCTACAGGTTGTTTTCAAAAAATTGACCCCATAAACTTTATCAAAAAGTAAAATTTATGATTCCTATGCAAAGAGGGCATCGAGAGCTTTCCAGAAAGTTCTCATTTTCCCAAAACTGAGCTTTTAGCAATATTAATGGCCCTCTAAAGTTTTCCTACCTTGGCGGGAAAATTTGGGAAACTTTTCCCTAGCGGGCCCATGGCCCAAAAAATTCCCTTTAAAAATCCTTAGAATTGTTTTTGAAAAATTTTGGTGAAAATTTTCAAAATTTCCTCCTTCAACCCGCAACCAATCAGAGGCTACCATGTGTCCTCATGGGGTAGTGACAAAGGCACGGTATTATTTTTGTCTTTGGGGCCTTTTAAAATTTTGGGAAAATTTTCACCTCTTCCTCCGCCGGCTTGCAGTCCCGCATCCATCGGGTACTACCATGTGGCAATATGGGGTGTTCGTGGAGGGGGTGGAACCCTCACGAATCTTTTTGCTTTAAAAAATTTGTTTAAAATCCCCTCAGCCCCCACACTCTAGTCCTTTCCTCGGTGTTATCTCCCCGCAGACGCGCAGGACCCGCGCGCGCCTTCTTCCCTTTGTCTCCCCCATGGTGAAATCTCCCAAACTCTCGTGCCACCTTGCCTTTCCCTCTCCCTTTCTTCCTCGCCGTGGTTGTTGGGTGCCACATGTCCCTGGTGAACCCGCGAGCATGTGACAAAAATTAGGTTTTTCTCCCATGTAAGAATAAAACTTCAACACTTCCCTGCGACCTGCCAACATGACAAATGGGCTTCCTTCTCTGCTTGACACATGTCCCCTTGGGGAAAATTTGACCCCTAAGGTCCGCCAACCCATATCTGGGGTTTTATAAGGAGTTAGGAGGACTTCTTTATATCATCAGAAATGTGAGAAAAATTCCTATCTAATGGGAATGATTTAGGGAAATTTTGAATGTGTTAAGTGTGAGAAAAATCAAGTTGAAAATCTGAACTTGTTAGAGAGTGGGTATGGTGATAATGTACCCCCTGAATTTAACTGAAACTTCTAACCCTAAAATTTAGACCATGTGACCTTTGACAATTGTTAATAAATGAAAAGTATGTTCTAGTAATTTTAGACTTGTTCTAGAACTTGATAGTGTCAATTGTTGTCTTGTAACCTGGTTGTAGACACTTCTAATAAAAAAATTATTCCATAATTTTCCTAACTAACCCTAGGTTGTTTCTTGGGTCTCAAGTGGGTTGTTTTAATGGGCATCACACATCGGAACCTATCTACGGGTATCATCTCATGCTCTCTAGAATGGTTCCCCTCTATCCATCCGAGTAGCTGCAGCTCGTCCAACTCTCTGTCATCTTCCCGTAGGAAGGGGAAGCCCACATACGGCCACCAAATAATGTCCACTCCGACAACCCGTCTAATATACACTTTGGTCCTATGCTACATCTTGTGTGTCTTGGAAAGCCCTGTGCTCTCCAACAACAGGCACCCAATGCCTATAGCCAACTCAAACAAAGCCCACATTGAATCAATCCGGTCGAGGCATACCAACTGGATACACACATATGATGTGCTCATATTCCCAACAGTGGAGAAGAAAGGTGCAGTACAAACTGAACCTTCAAAGCCTCCCGTAGGCCCACAACTCCCTGTATAACTACACCAAGTATGTTGGTGCCCAAGAAAAATGGGTCCTATCCTCCATCTTGTTATGGAGAACCACCATCAATGCCCGTGGGAATCTCCCACCCTCCACATCTAGTAGTGCAAAATAACACACTGTCTCCATGATCAAGACCACTAATTTTATCTTCTCAGGATGGGCTGCGTACATATATCCATAGCTCAAGCTCACACTATGGAACCTAATCTCTGCCATCCCCTCTCCAAACACCATCAACATTAGCTCCTCGATGCCTCTGAAGAAATTGAATAAACTTACGTCCCCATCGATAATCTGTAAGATCTTGTACATGTCCTCTAGGGTGACTGTGATCTCACCCATCAGTAGATGAAATGTGTTGGTTGTTGAATCCCATTTATTAATGAGTGCAACCATCAAGATCGGCTCCCAAACTATGTGCATGTATCATTTGACCCCAATAAGGCTGACATCTATAACATGACACCACTCCTCTGCCATCACTCTCCCTCATACCAATGATAACAGAGGTGGTACTTTGTCTCTCATCCGCAACTAGTCCCTAGCCTACACCCAAAAACTACACTATTATTAAATATTGACCATACCTAACATATTACTTACTCGACTAACCTATTACTGAAATTTTACTTATTTAGTTCCTTGCAACCCTAACAACCTACCCCTTTCCCCCATCCCACTTTCACAACCCTCAACTCATATCATATATAAATTTTACCATACTTATTCTCAACACACTTACATTTATACTTCACTGCCTCTCTTTCTCTTTCCCTCCCACCATAACCCTTTCTCGACCTATTTTTCCTCAAAAGCTGATGCCTCGGTCGGTGGTGACCGACATTAGTCCATCATCATTGGCATCACTCCCTATTATTTAACTAATGTCAGCTATAGCTTATCAATGTTGGCCACCCTTGACCGACGTCGATCCATTATCACATTGACCAAACCTATAAGACCCTCCCCTATTTTTTCAAAAATTGACCATACTAACCTATAAACCTACCTTATCCTTCCTAAACCTCAACTAACTTTCCCGCTACCCATATTTTACCCACATTAGACTTCCCACCCTTCCCATTTCATCAATTTTACTTCAAAATTCAAATTTAATTCCTACTTGAAACTATTTCAACTAACAAGCATCGAATGTGATCGAATCTTACCTCATCTTAGTTCTGTTGGCATGGTGGTACATCCGGCCATTGTGCAGATGTGGCCCACTGAGCCCTCTTCTACCTCTACCATCCCCAATCCACCTCTCACCTTCAACCAATCACAATTAACCACATTGCTCTCATGGACCCATCTACTAGCTCCTGTCACCAACTCATAATTTCCACCTCATCTTGGTACAATGCCTTTTCCTTCTCTTTGGAAAGGTACAAAAGTTCAAACAACTATGTCATTTTCTTCAAATTCACAACATAAAAATGATTTGGTAAAATACAAAATTTTAATTTTATAACCCAACCCGACCTGACCGACATCGGTGATATTTGTTCCCTAGACAACCGAACGCGTCGGTCACTCTATAACTAGAATCACCAACCCTTACAACTATTTGGCCTTGCTAAGCTTCCTTTTACCTGTAACCATTAGTGATCACACACCTTTTATCATTCCAAACACCTATGGAACCATACCTATGAGCCCACACTACCCCTACATTTCCTTTGTTGCATCTTGGGATTTATTATTTTACCTATACCTTGGCCTTACTCATGCCATGACCTATTTACCTGGACTCGGCCTACTTGGTGTGACCATTGACCTTATGTACTCACTATACCTTATGATGTTGTTACCTATGTTGTTTTAGCCTAACAACCATACCTTTCCTATTTTCGTGCCTTTTATCCTAACCAAACCTTTGGTGTACTGGAACATACCTAAACGTTCTTGTTATTTCATTATTTTCTTTACGTTTTCAGATTGTGATGAAACAGAGATAAGGGTAAGGGATGAGG
Organism: Taxus wallichiana var. yunnanensis; assembly: GCA_018340775.1. Lineage (NCBI taxonomy): Eukaryota > Viridiplantae > Streptophyta > Pinopsida > Cupressales > Taxaceae > Taxus > Taxus wallichiana. Next base: position 52,405,735 of record CM031233.1, read on the forward strand.
AGGAATAACTGTTGTGTTGGTTTGGAGGTTGATGTGTGTGTTCTAACTTCTTGATCCGATGCTGACTATGAGAGCTTCCTTTTGGCTAGGAGGAACTACCTAAAATAGAAAACAAGACCACCAAAGAAGAGTTAAACAATATATGATAGTGGACTACCTAGCGTGTGTTAGATCTAGGAAGTATGATACTTCCTAGAAGGATGTAAATCCACTGTTTTATAAAACAAATTATGAAGTAATTGAAATGCATACATAAATGAATTTAGTGCTAGTATTTTGATTTGGTTACCTTAGATCACTATCGTTGTGTCGATCCAATCAAATACTAAAACACTAGGGCTCAAGGTCTTGAGTTAGGTCACGGTTTTCGGTGGTGTGCAAGTCACATAAAGGTCTTAGCGGGGTTGGGTAAGGTTGTTTGGGTTGTTTTTATAGGTGGGCGGTTGCTGGTTTACACAATATTGGAAAACAAAGAGACTGATGTTGGTCGGTATGAACGATCACGGTTAGGTAGAACCAACGAGGATTATGGGTAACCATCATCGGTAGAGGTGTGCTGATAAGATTTAATAAGATTTGTTAGTGGGGTTTGAGCTGAGGTCAGACAGAGATGCCGAGAGGGTATAACGAGGTATATGGGGATATTAAGAACACTCAGGAATATGTAGAGGTCAGGTATAGGTGGTTTTATGGTGTGGGTGGAGGAATGGTGAGGTTTACCGATAAGTAAATGATAGAGGAAAGGAGAATAAAATTAGGAAATTGATAACATCAATAGAGGAACCCAATAGAATGAGGTAGAAATAGATGATGCAGGTAAAAAGTGTACTTACTGGTGTTGCAGGTCTAATGTCTATGTGGTGGTGATGATTGGTTGGTGGGATGGATCTTTGTGCCGTAATGATGCTTCCCGGAATGTCACCATGGGTGCAATACCTATGGATATGTCCTGGTGCTGGCTATAGATGTCAGTGGGTATGAAAAGGCTCTGGTTCTACTTACATGTAATTCTCTTCTCCTCTCTTTGATATCATAATGTGCCAACCCAAAAACAAGGTTGATAAGGTGAATAAATGGTAACTGACAAAGGTTCTGGTTGGTGGCATTGGTTAAGGTGGGATTTCCTAAGTTTACTAAAAATGGAAGATCTCCCATTATTTGGGTTAGGTTCATTCATTTATTCATGGATCGAATGGACATTATGTTGTTATGAGCGGGAAAGTGGTTAGAGGAATATTAGGCCTTGATTTTTAGGGTTGAACTAAGTCTTATTCATTTATGGAAACATACTATGAATATGTCTATGGTGAGGTGTCCATCTATTTAATTAAAGTAATTAAATTAATAATGGGGTGAGGATGGGTATTAATTTAATTGTAAATAATTAAATTAATGTTAATGTAGGGTATAAGGGTCTTGGTTAGGTGAATGTGTTCAAGTTGGTTATTCAACAGGGGACTAAGGGGAGTGTGACCCAATATTGGTGTCTACATTTTGCCCCTTTTTGTTGTGTAGCTTGTATTGGTAAGTGATCGCTGACAAAAATAGGAAATGGTTGTGTCAAGTGTAAGTGAGGGTGGTGTTGCCCCAAGCATGGGTGAAGGTAACCCCCCTCAATATAGGAACCGATGAGGTGAAAGAAAGAAGCGGTGAGTGGTTTGATAAAATGAGGAGGTGAGAATATGAAGATCAGTGGGTGCATTGGGTAAAGGTAAAAGGTCAAATCGGGTAAACAAGTAAATGGGCCAGGGTCAAAGGTAGTGGCAGTTGAACACACACACACATTAGAAACTATGACATGGTACCAGGTTGAGAAGTTTTCAAACTCTACATCAGTTAAGGTCGATAGGTCTATCCAAATAGGGTTGAAGTGATTCTGGTATCCAAGTTATTGGATATGATGCGGAAACACAACAAAGGTTTCAGGTGCAGGAACATTTAGGTATGTTCCGGTACACCAAAGGTCAGGTCAGGATAAACAACATGACAATAGGCAACATAAGGTCGATAGGCCGAACAACATGGGTAACCATTTTGTAAGGTACAATGAGCATAGAGGGTCAAATGTCACAAAAAAAATTTCAGGTCAAGGTATATAGGTAATGACATAGGTAATGCCAAGGTATAGGTAAAATAATAACTCCTAAGATGCAGCAAAGGTAATGTAGGGATAGGTTAGGTTTGTAGGTATGGTTCAATGGGTGTCCAGGATGATAAAAAGGGATGTGGGCATGAATGGTTGTAGGAAAAAGGAAGTTTAGCAAGACCAAATAATTATAAGGGTTGACCAATGTCGGTTATAGGGTGATCGACGTCGGTTGGCTAGGGCACAAATGAGACCAATGTCGATCAGGTCGAGTGGGTTTATAAATTAAAAATTCTGTATTTTACATATTCATTGTTATATTGTCTTGTTGGAGAAAATGACAGAGTCAATTGACTTTTCAGCACTTTTCAAGAGGAAAGGATAAAACATTGTACCCGATTGAGGTGGAGAGATCTAGGTGGTGAGAGGAGCTAGGTAGATGGGTCCATGAGATTGGGCAGACCGAGTTGATTGGTGGAGATATTCAAGGTAGATTTTGGCATGGAAGAGGCGGGAGAAGGTTTGAGTGGGCCACCAACGTGGTGGCCATACGTGACCCCACGAGAGACGACATCGCAATGAGGTTAAGATTCAATCCCCTTCCTCATTTGTTAGGTAGATTTTTTTATAGAAATCAAGTTAGGGTAAAATGGGGTTGGGGGGAAAATTAATTTTGAATTTGAGAAGAAAATGGGTGAAATAGGTTGGAGGAAGGTGTAGTTAGGTGAATGAGGGTGGGGGAGGGGTTGAGGGGGGATTTGGGTAGGAATGGGTGGGTAGTTAGGGAGGAATGGGGAATTTATAGAGAAATAGGGAAGGGTTTTTACAGATTTTCACTGCAACAGTGATTGACATCGGTCAAGGGTTGGCCGACATTGGTGGGAGTGATCTAGAATCGGTCATGAATGGGGTGATCGGTGCTGGTTTTGGGAGACTAGTACCGACTAAGACAAACCAATATTGGTCGGCATTGAGAGAAAAATGGGCTAGGAGATGAGTAAGGGTGGTTGGGTGAGATAGGAAGGTACTGTTGAATGAAAATAGGTAGGGTAATAATTATAGGTGGGGGTCAAGGTTGAAAGTGGGTATGGTCAAGGTTTAATAATGTGATGGTTTTTTGGATGCAGGCGAGGGACTAGTTACAGATGCGTGATAGGGTACCACCCATGTTAGTAGTAGTACGAGGGAGCGCAATAGTCGAGGAGTGGTACCATGTTGCAGGTTAGGCTAATTGAGGTCGATGCTACCAACATGTAGTCTAGGGAGCTGAGTTTGATGGTCACCCTCATCGACAGATGGGATTTGGTGACCAAGATGTTTCGTTTACCAATAGGTGAGATGACCTTCACCTTGGAGGATGTGTATAGGATCCTGTAATTACTGATCATAATGATAAAAGTGTATTCCATTTCTTTAGAGGCATCTAAGGAGATGATGCTGTTAGTGTTTGGTGAGGGACTGGTAGAGTTGAGGTTCCATAGCGCCAACATGAGTTATGGAGATATGTATCAAGCCCATCCGGAGGAGATGAGGCTAGTAGTTCTGATGATGGAGATAGTGTATTGTTTTACACTACTAGATGTAGAGGGTGGGAGATTCCCATGATAATTGATGTGGGTTCTACACGATATGATGGAGGAAAAGACCTAGTTTACATGGGCACCAACCTTCTTGGTGCAGCTATATAGATAATTATGGTCCTATGGGCGATTGCGGTGGTTCAGCATCTGCTGCACCTTCCTACTACACTATTGGGTGTATGAGAACATTGTGTGTGTGCGTCCAGTGGGCATGCCCCAACTTTATGAATTTGATTTGGGTTTTGTTCAGGTGGGCTACAAGCAATGGGTACTTACGGTTGGAGAGCATTGAGCTGCCATGACTACACATGATGTAGCTTATTATAGGCATTTAATAGAGGGGTTGTCCAATGTGCACATCATTTGAAGGCCATATGTGGGATTCCTTTCATACAGGAAGATGGCCATGGAGATGGATGGATCAAATCTGGTGAGATGGATAGAGGGGCATCATGTTGATGAGCACAAGATGATCCCCATTGACAAGGTTAGGCGATAGTTTGGATTTCCCTAGGATATATTGCCACCATTTCCATAGTACAGGAGGGATGACGTGGAGAGTCCTATGCCTTTTCCATAGCCGGTGGTTCCTACAAGATAGGAGGAGTAGGTGGTAGATCAAAAAATTGATGAGTCCGAAGTTACATATAGGTATAAATAGTGGTAGGTAGCACAACCGTGAGCAGTACCACCACCGAGGCCGGGGTAGCCGGACCTGGCTACCATCATAGTTTAGAGAGACACCCTATAGGGCGAGATGGTGACTTTGGTCATATAGTTGGGGATGGTGTAGGGAGATGTGGCAGGGGTCGAGAGGCACAGTTGCCATGTTGCGGCAACACAGTGTATAAACCCTACAGACCCAGGTAGCACAGAGATAGGTACTTGCACAAGCACCTGCACAGCTCGGGTAGCATAGGGACATGTACCTACATAGGCACCCACACAAGCTTAGGGAGAGGGTCCCATTTTATACTCGGTATAAGTATAGGGTTAGAGGCCAATGAAACCACCATAAATAGTACCTATGGCTAGGTTCAGGGATGCCCTATGTGAGGCACGATATTATTAGGATCACTTGATGGCCGTAGGGATATATGTCCCCTCTTATGCTGAGTATAGAGCACAACAAACTTCGAGTGAGAGGACCAGGTCCTACACTCACATTGTAGAGAAATACAGGTGGGCCAACAGCCCCGGGACGAGATCAAGAGAGGCTACCAAAGGTGCACGGAGGCTAGCTCCAGGTGAGGTACTAGTAGAGGTCAGGCCACGGCCCATGGAGGGCGGTGAGATGCTAGCGGGATTCCGCATAGGAGTAGAGGAGGGGGCAGGCAAGACTAGCCTAGAGGATATTAGGTGGGGTGACGATTAGTCACTGGAGATGGGCATTATATTGATTTGTTGATATATACATTGGCCTACGTGCCAAAGAGAGTGAGGATGTACATGAGAGTTTTGAGATTTTTGATGATATACCGGCCTGCATGCCGAAGATGGTGAGGATGTATCTAAGTGATTTGAGATGTTTGTATTTATTTGTATCTGTGTACATATGTATGTATACATAGAATTTATAATTTATAGCTGATGATATTTATAACATGGATGGTATACTTGTTTTTAATTTCTATTATTAGGTGTGTATGTGATGGAAACTAGGTGAATTAGGAATGATAGAGTCGAGGTCATGTAGGTATGGCAGAGTTACGTTGGTTTAGGCATGGAGGAGTAAGGTTATTTTAGGCATGGTTGAGTTAAGGTCATGTAGGCATGTCAGAGTTAGTTTGATTTAGGCATGATTGAGTTAGGTTGATTTATGCATGGTGTAGTTAGGTTGAGTTAGGCATGATGGAGTCAGGTTATAGGCATGATGGAGTTAGGTTATAATTTTGATTTTAATTTCCAAGACATTGGTAACATGGGAAATAAATGATGATGTATATTCATGTTATGGTTTAAGTTTCCAGATATTTGCTATAGTGGGAATGTGAAAATGATAAATGAACTATGTGATGATGTGGTAAAAATGTTCATCAATTGTTGATTTTTAGTTAAATTTCCAATTGTTAATATAAAATGGACACGAACGAAGGTAGAATGTGAATAGGGAAATGAAGGGGAAAATAGGTTAGGGTGAAGAGTGGTTGAGCTAACCTTCAAGGGCCCCATGCCCTCAAATTTCTGCTTACATAGCCCTAGTAAAATGGGGCCTCAGGCCTATGTAGTTCTCCCATAAGCTTAGGAAGAATATGATGAAGTAGAGGAATGGGTTGGTAGGTGTTGGGGAAGGGTGAATGTAGGTCATAGGAATGATTGGGTGTAGGTCATAGACATGGTGGAGTGTAGCTCATACGCATGGTTGATTTGGTTTAAATATAGGTGTTGATTATCTAGTCCTATATAGGATAATCAATAAATACCGAGGAAGGCGAATGGTAAGAGGTGGCAAAATAGTTAATTAAGAAGATCATTAATGAGTCGACCATACCCTAGATGGGCTTATGAACGTAAGATCCTAAAATCCTTCTAAGGTTTCTAAGAAGAAAGTTACATAATCACAAAATTTTGTGGTTGCGGGAAGTCCCTTGAGTAAAGAAGATATTAAGATGAAAAGGCAATGAGGTGAGAGTGGGTGGTTTAGCGTAACTTAGTGTACGATAGTGTGGTTTTTGTAGGAAGAAACCTAGGATAAAAAATAGGCAATTTCATGATGAAAATTTCATCTTATTCATCTTTTTTTTGTATTTTAATAGACTAATCAATGTAGGAAGTCTATATGGGATGAGTATATTATCTCCTTGAGGTATTTGCGAAGCTGATTGATGTAGGAAGCTTCTGGATATTTTTATTGTATTTTTGGAATGACTTTAGATAAAACTATCCTTCAAGGAGTAGTCTATTCATAGTGGTGGAAATAGAGTGAAGAGATGTCCCTTTTGAGGGAGTCATCTTTTTCTGGAAGTTTGACTCAAGGAGTTGCATCCCTTTTTGTTTTTGGATGTTTAAGTCATGGACAAGACTATAGAGGAAGATTAGGTTCTTGTTTGGAAGACAAAACCATAGTACACATGAGTTAACTATGAAAGGGGTGGTTTTGAATGATGAACAACCATGGGATTCCATCTTAGAGAAGATGAAAAGTATCCATGAGAATCATGCTATGAGTAGAGCCATGGTACTCATATTGAAGATAAGGTTGAAAGGTGATGGGTAATCACATGATTCTTGTTTAGTCGTGGATCCTCAAAAATGGGTAATATGGAAGGTGAACAACACTCAAGGGATGAGAAATCAACTGCTAGAAAGTGATAGAGAACTTGATGTCAACAATAAAATGGTAAAAGATGCAAGGCATTGAGGGGCTCAGTTTGGGTTTACCTTTGAGTGAAGACAAATGATAAGCACCTGATCCACAGGCATGGGTAATGATATAGGGTCCAAGCCAATTAGGAGAAAATTTTACCCACTTACTTTTCTCTTCTTTGGTTACATATTTATTTTCCTTCAGGCCAAGGTCACTGACCTGAAAGTTTCATTCATGAACACGTTTTTCATAGGCACATTTGATACATTTTTGGTAGATTTGGAGATGGTCAAGAGCATTGAGACGATGTTCATCTAATAACTCAAGTTGCACTAAACAATCTTGGCAAAAGTCATCGTCGTTGAGAATGTCTTGTAGTGAGATTCAGAGAGATGGAATATGGACTTTAAGAGGTAACACAATCTTGGTACCATAGACCAGAGAAAAATGTGTGGCAGAATTCGAAGTGGCAATACTAGTGCGATAAGCCCACAAGGAGAAAGGAATGTGTGTATGCCAATCCTTCCCAAAGATTTTTTGACTACTTTCATAAGAATTTTTTTCATGGTTTTATTGGTCAATTCAGCTTAGCCATTGGTTTGCAGGTAATAAGGTGATGAGAAACTGAGTTGGATGCCAAAAGTGTCACATAGCTTGCATAGGGTTTTTTTTGAATTGCTTTCCATTATCGGTGATGAGGTGGTGAGGAAAACCAAAGTGACAAATGATGTGATGGTTGATGAATTCACATATTTTATCATGTTTTGTAGAAATGTTGGGAATGGCCTCTACCCATTTAGTGTAATATTCAGTAGTGGTTATGATCCATTGCTGGCATTGTGAAGAATGGGGATTGATCTCACCGACAAGATCCAAACCCCATTGAGAGAAAGGCCAAATATCTCGTGTGACCTGCAAGGCATGACTAGGTGTGTGATGGAGATTAGCATGTTGTTGGCATTTCACACAATGCTTGACATAATCACAACAATCACGGTTTAAGGTTGGCCAATAATAGCCAAGGTGAAGAATGCATTTTGCGATAGATAAACCACTAAAGTGACCTCCAAAAATTCCATCATGGACTTCCTTAATGGTGTAGGGAATTTCAAAACTTGTAAGGCATCGTAAGAGAATACCATCAAAGCCACACTTATAAAGGATACCACCCATGATGACATAACAAGAGACACTTTTAAGAAAGGTTCGTTGTCCATTACGAGTGAGATCAGCGGGTAAAATGGAAAGGGAAAGATAGTCAACATATTGCTTATACAAAAGGTCACTTGGGTTAGGTGCAACAGTTCTGATGGAGTAGAACTCATGAGGTAAATAAGAGGGTGATTGTAGCCTTTGTATTGCGACAAATATTTTAGAGTCAGTGGGTGTTGAAACATGTATCTGAGAAGCCAAGCAGGCCATGGTATCCAAAAATTTATTAGTAGAACGTGGGGTGGTTTGAAGTTCGTAATAGTCAAAGGTGGTCAAAAGTATATCTACGTAATGTTTATACTTTTGAATTATCTCATTATGACACTGGTATATAACATTGACTTGGTTTATGACTAGTTGGGAATCACCAAAGATAGTGATGGAATTAATATCCAAGGAATAAGTAGCCTAGAGGCCCAAGATGAGTGCTTCGTATTTGGAAATATTGTTGGTACCATCAAAATCAAGTTTGAAAGACAAAGACATAGGTTCACCATCAAGACGAATGAGGATGACACTAGCCCCACCTCCATGCTGACATTTGTATCCATCAAAGAAGAGTGTCATTTGGTAAGCGGGTTCATCTAAGGAGAGGGTAGCTATGGATTCATCTGGGAAATTGAAGTTAGAGAGTTGATTCTCGGAAAGAGCCGTGGTGGCTAGTTGTTCAACGATATCTTGTTCCTTGATGGAATCTTGATGAATGAATTCAAGGTCAGAAAGGAGCATAAGCCAACGACACGTTGATGTTGATAGGGTTTGGTGTACATATAATGTAAGGGGTCAATATTCATCACAATGAAGCTTTTTTTGGTTGAGTAGGTAATGGCAGATTTTAGTGGTAACAAAAACTAAGGTTAGGTAGAGTTTTTAGCGTGGGTATATCTAGTTTCGTAGTCCAGAAGGGTATGACTTATGTAATAAACCACTTGCTCTCGGTGTTGGTTGTCACGATGAGCGAACATGGAACCTAAAGAATGGTCAGTGGTGGAAATATATAGGTAAAAGGGTTGGTCATCCTTAGGAGGAATGAACACTAGTGCTTGAAGAAGGTATTGTTTTAAGGCCTCAAAGGATTTATGGCATTTAACATCCCATTTGAATGAAATGTCTTTCTTAAGAAGATGATGAAATGGTTGACAACGGTCAAAAAGCTGCGAGATAAAATGAAGAATGGATTGTAAATTTCCTTGTAGGCTTCGAAGTTGACAGAGATTAGTAAGCGGAGACATTTCCATAATATCCTTGACTTTAGTAGGATCGAATTCTAAGCCACGCAAAGAAATGATGAAACCAAGGAGTTTTCCTGAAAGTACCACAAAGACACACTTCTTTGGTTGAATATGAACACAATACTTAATGAGGTGGTCAAAGATGAACTTAAGGATGGTCAGGTGTTTGGTTTGATGTTTGGATTCAACAAGAAGATCATCTACGTAATCTTCCAATATGCGATGCATGATGTCTTGGAAGATGTAATTCATGGCTCGTTGGTATGTAGCGCTGACGTTTTTAAGGGCAAAGGCATGAATCAATAGTAGAAGGTCCCCCAAGGGGTGATGAAGGCAGTCTTGTGTTGATCTTCTAGAGCTAGTAATATTTTATTGTAACATGAGAAACCATCCATGAGCAATAGCATTTCATGGCCAGTGGTGAGATCAACTACTTTGTCAATGCCTGGTAGGGGAAATTCATCTTTGGGACAAGCTAGGTTGAGGTCATGGAAGTCCATGCAAATGTAGAGTGCCCTTATCGCCTTTGTGACACGAACAATGTTAGAAATCCATTGGGGATAGTCAATGTGTAGGATGAAGGAAAATAAGAGAAGGTGATGAAGCTATTCTTTGACCAGAAGAGCAATGTAAGGATGCATTTTACACAGCTTTTGTTTGATGGGCTTGGCATCAAGAATGGCTACGATATTGTGGACCATGATTTTTAGGTCAATACCAGCCATATCGGCATAGGACCAGGAAAAATTGTTGGTCTGGAAGGAAAGAGGTAAAATATTCCTATTCAGTAGCATCTAAAGATTGGCCTATCTCTAGAATGTGTGGGTCATCTTGAGTGTTAATGTTGATTTCAATGGTCAATTCGTTCAACATGGTTTACGTCTCAGAAGGTAATGACCGGTGAATATAAGAATCTCCCGCATCAAGGTAAGTGAGGATGGATTCATCATTATGACATTGAATGAAATTAATATAAGGTGTATCGTCATTGATCATGTTAGGATACATGAATGGGAGAGAAGAAGGATCCTTGCCATCGTGTTTATAGGTTAGAGGTCCCAGGGAAATTGTGTTTATGAAAAAAAAGTTAGGAGGAATAGATTCAGGATCTATGGAATCATGGGTGAAGATGGTGACATGGGTGAATGAGGTGGGGAAGGTTTTTCTTCTTGAATGAGGTCAACGTGAGCCTTCTTGGGAGATGGTGTGTCAAAGCCAATGCCACTATGGTAATTTTGTTTACGAGTGGTACAAGAAATGAAAATATGGAAGCCTTGTTCTTAAAAATCGAAGCCAAATCCTTTCCACATGCACTAGTGGAGGAAAGTGTGAGCGAAGTGGTAGTTAGTAAGGGAATGTAAGTCAAATGAAAATGGTTGTGTTTGGGATGGAGGTTCAGGTTTATAAGTGAAAATATCGAGTCCCCCATACGTTAGATTAGTGTGAAAGTGGGGAGGGCCATAAGGAAAAACCTCACCTACACAATAGTCATAACTAGGGTGCTAACATAGGTTTCCATACTCTTGCGGAGTGAGGAACGTGTCAATATTGTGTAGGTGATACTCTCCCGAGTTAGGTATTGAAAAAAATATTCTAAGGGGTCAGTAGTCGATATGTGGGTAGTGGGGATAAATGATTCGCTAGATGATGTGGAAGTAAGTGAGTCAGTGGTAGAGGTTACGGTGGCAGTAGGGATAATAGGGTTAGATATGGGAGAGGTCATGGCAGTCTTGGTGGATGGGATTATGGATGAAGGTGAAGCGGGGGTAGTGACAGATGCCTTAACTAGGAAAAGTACATTGTTGGGATGGTACAACATGTTATAAGTCTTAAAAGGTGATGGGTTGGCCGGGATGGTGTAATTATGTCCTTCGTGTTCATATTTGAGGCAGTGGTGTAAAGTCAAAGGGACACAACCCATGGCGTGGATCCAAGGTCGGCTAAGCAATAGATTATACTATAACTCTCCTTCTAGGATGTAGAATAGTTCCAAGATAGTGTGGGGACCTACACGAGACATGGAGAATGATGATACCTAGGGTAGAGGTCATGATGTCATTAAATGAGCACAACATAACTAGGTTACCATGCATGTAATTGGTAGGTATACACATTTGGTTGTATGCATGGGAGGAGATAATGTTAATAATAACACCACCATCGATCATAACGCATCATATGTGTATATTATCGATAAAGACGAAGATGAAAAGAGTAGGATCAGGGGTCGCGACGAGAAAGGGAGTGATCTCTTCATCTGAAAAGCTGATGGTGGCTACTTGGTATGTAAGTGGAGGTGTAGAGGAAGGTGATGACTTAGTGAGAGAGGATACGTGATGAGGGTTAATGATGGAGGCTACGAGCATGGGTTCATTTGGTAAAACCTCAATATATTGAAGGACCTCCATGATGGCTTGCCGATGTGGACCAGAAGTTTGGATGAGGTCATATAAAGACATTTTGAGGGAGGATTGGTGAAATTATTTTAACATTGTGTGATGTGTGACCCAATTAGAAATAGGATATGTGAGACCTCGAATGGTGACTTTGGGTGTGGATGTAGATGGTATGTTGGGTACAGGGTTGGTTGATGGGCTAGCTTCCTTTTATTTTCCCTTGTCTTTCTAAGTGTGGGTGGTAATATGGACCATGTTAATTTTAAATTTTGAGGGTGGATAAAAGAGTTGCGGGGGTGGAGATACTGGTCGTTGAGCAGGTAATGGAAGAATATTTGGGGAGATTGGTGAAGGTGGAATGGGGTCCTCATCAAGAAGATCGTCATCATCGAAATTGTGCTCAGGAGGAAAAAGTTGGATAAGAATAGTTTTCAAGGCCTTACAATTTTCAACATCATGTCTTGGCACATGATGATAGGAAAAAATATTGGTCTCATCAAACCCTTTTGGTTTGGGTTTGAGAGGATCGTAAGGTCGAAGTAGTGGTAATGTGATGACAGAAGTCTCTAAGATATTGGTTAAAATCTTAGCATAGGACCCTGCTAACGGATCGCAATGGGAGGTGAGTGTGGGTTTGGGTACAGGTGTGGCTGATTGTGGAAGAAGAGACTTTATAGGAGGAGGATTGGTTGGTGCACTAGTTTGGTATGTGGAGTGGTCTTAGGTCTTGTGGGCATCTGTTTGGGTAAAGGTGGGGCATAAGAGCTGGTGATGGAAGTTTTGGTTGGTTTGACTAACTTATTGGCGGGGTAGCATATTCTTAGCTTTGGGTTACACCTTCTTGGTAAAAGGTGACATGGGAGTATGGGATGTAGAGGGAAAATAGATGGTGGAAGAGGACAGGGTTACCCATGGGGGCAACCAAGTTGTGGTGGAGGTGGTAAATAGAGGTTGGGTAGAAGATGTGAGTGGAAGGGAAGAAAGTATCATGGGAAGTGAAGAAGTTATGGAAAGTAGTGGTGGTATGGGTGGTAAGAAGGTCACAGGTGATGGTGGGGGTTGTGTGGATCTCTTGGGTATATTAGAGGGACATGATGAGGAGGTGAGTTACCGCGTTCTTATTTTATCGATGGAAGAACGTTGCTTGGTTAGGGTTGAGGGGTGAGGTCCTAAGATGGATGGAAGGGGTGAATGTGACAATGGTGTGGTAGGTGAGGTTGGTGTATGAGGCTTAGGATGTTGGGTCTTCCATTTAGGGGCTGGAATAAGTTTATTGTTAGTTTGGGAAGATGTGGCTAAATCTAACTTGATGGGTTGGTGAGTAAGGTTTGATATCGGCACGACCCCTAATGTAGTGATGGGTTTAGGTAAGGGAGATGATATAGGCATGGGAGGGTGTTTGGGTATAGGTGTGTTTTGGGTTGTGGGAGATGATATAGGCATTGAAGGGTGTTTGGGTTTGGTTTCTTGAAACACTTTGGATAAATTTTGGAGGTGTCGATGAGTGATAGCTACATTTGGGTTGAAGTAGGAAGTAGAAGACGTCCCCAAAGTAAGGCTCTATCAACATAGTCCAGGTGATCGGCCAAGCGTGAAAATGGTACTACTGTAGGTAGGGCTGATGTGGATTAAGTAGCAATCCCATAAAATGTGTTTGAGAAATAGGGAAATGGCTAGCTTCAGACTCTATGGGTAAGAGATTCGAAAGTAGATCAACAGGATCTTGGAGGTCCGATGGAGAATGGTCATCTAAAGGAAATGGTGTTTCTACAGGATCCTCTATGGGTAGAGGAGATGATGTATTGGATGAGAGGACTCTCCTTCGGATGGTGTAGGGAGTGGACATGTATCTCTTATGAGTAGAGCAGTGATAATGATGATTTCTTAGTAATTTGGGGGCCAAATGTTGAGTGCTAATTAGGGGATCTTCCACAGGTGAAGGAGAAAAATAAGGGGGTTCCTCTGTGGGTGGATCAGTAGATGAAATAGGTTCCTATGTAGGTAGGGGATCTCAAGCTAAGATTTCGTCTACTGGAAGGAACATGGCGAAATTAGGAAGCAACCGTATGTCCTCGAAAATAGTGTGAACCTCCAAACATTCATATCATTGGTTGAAGTGTCACCAATTTGGTTGGAAGATGTGGCATGATTAGGGAATGGTGTTTTGAAGATATGTAGGTTTTGGTTAGCGGGTGCATTTGGGTTATCCAAGAAGAGATCTCCATTGTCTAACATTTCTTGGACAATATTCTTGAAGGTGATGTAGTTACTATCGTTATGACCTTTGACACGATGATAGTTGTAAAAGTCATGTTCTTTATACCACATGGGAATTGGATGATCATGGTCAAAACTAGTGTGTGGTTTTATAGGTGGAAGGGTAATGACACCAACCTTAATAAGATTTTCCAAAACAAAATAATAAGGTTCCCCTATTGGGGTGTACTTTCACTATTCTCGTCTAAATTGGAAAGCTTGGACGGAGAGAGATTAGAAGAAGGTTTGGCTTGGTTTGATGGGCGAGAGGGTCTAGCCTTGAGAACTACAGTGTTGGCAGATCCTTTAGGTTTTGAATTTTTTTGGGGGTTTTGAAGATGAAGAAGCATCATTCGATTTAAATACGATGTTCTTGTTACATAGCTGAATTTTCTTCGCTTTGATAGCACGAATCTCCAATTTTCATGTCATGGCGAATGCCTCATCAAAGGTGTGGAAGGTCTACACCTGCAGGGTTGGTGAGATGTGTCTAGCGGAAGCCCGAGTAAATATATCTATGAGCTCAATTTGAGGTAACTGAAATGTAACCTGATTAATTAGGCTGTGCCAATAAGTGAAAAAGTTAGGGATAGACTCATTGTCATACTATCGTGTGGAGTAAAGCTCACTCATGGTGACTTTCTTAACAATGTTGATTGAGAAGTGGTCTAAGAAGGCTTGGGCTACTTGATTAAATGATTAGATGCAATGTCTGGGCAGTCCACTGTACCATTCTAACGTAGGTAATGTCAGTGTCATCGGGAAGGTCCGTAGGAGTAAAGCATCATCATGGGCGATCAGGTAGCACCCATGTTTGAAAGACTGCAATGTTGCTACGAATCTTCTTTACTATTGAAGCACTTGAATTTTGGCATTTCCAAATGTAAAGGATATGGGAAAATAGGAATGGATGGATGAATGGGCTCATTACAGATTTCATCGTAGGTGAGAGAATTACGTGAGCTGAAAATCGATTCTTCTAGTGTTTGTATCATTTCTATCATTAATTTGATGAGGTCGTTGGTAGGTTGTGATGGTAGGAAACCTCCTTTCGCGTAAGAGGGATGGTAGTGAACATGTGATGTGGGTGGAATTATATTGTATGGTGATGCCAAATAGGAAGGTTGAGAATAGGGGACCAACATAGAGGGCATATATCCAGAATGAATGTCAGACGAGATAGGGGTTGTTGATAATATGTATATGTAGGTGGGGCAGCTCATAGTGACTCTAGTAACGATCGGGGGTAGAGAATGCGGGATGGAGAGGACAAGATTATGGAATGGGGTAGGGGTCACCAACACCATGGGTGGTTGTGTTACAACTAGTATATGTGAGATAATGGGCATGGATGGGGTTATGCTCTAGGTGGTCAATGAAGGAACAACAAATACTACAGGTGCGACTGATATTGCAGATGTAGCGGTTATAATGGGTGTGGGGCCTAGCTATAAAACCACTGGGGGTAAAGCAAGTGAAGGTAACTCTAAAATAGTAGGGGCTGATGTAGAAGTGGGTATAAGGGTAAGAGAGATTGATACGGGAATTCCATATATCAATTGACCTGAGGAATCCCGAGTGGAAGAGTGAGAAAGGTAAAATTGTAAGGCTTCCAGATTTTGATCGAGGATTTGTGAGAACTCCTCATCTCCTGTAGCAATGGTGGTAGGTAGGGTTGGATCCATGGGTGATAAGATAGAAGGTGGTGAAGGACTAGGTGGGAGTGGTTGACAACTAACGTGGAATATAAGAGTGTTAGTTTGGTTACGAGTCAACACCATGTGAGTAAGTGTTGACTTGAAAAGACTGTATTCTTCAAATGTCACAAAAAATAGAGGAATGAGGATGGGAGGGTGAATTTAGTCAAGGTTTGAATTTTAAAATCCAAACTAGACACCGACATCGGTCAGGATCACTGGTGACAGTTAATAGGGAACCGATGTCGGTTATGGAAACCGATGTTGGTCACTTTATAGAAAAATACCAGTTTTAACAAGTGAAACAGGACTAATGAATGTGTAATGGGGAAACTGTGTATGACAAAAATATCAACAGGGGGAATAGGATGATTCCCTAAGGGCCAAAACATAACAGAAGGAGTGATGAAGGCTATTCTAGAAAAAATAACTAGAAAGCCAGAAGCTGACACCGGTTAGGCTTAATCGATGAAAGACATATCCGAATTGATGACGGGCCACCGGATTGACACTAATTCTTGTGAAATGAGAGAGCGATGAAGAAATTGGATTTTGTGAATTAAATTCAGGTGAAGAGTCAAACTCAGGAATATGAGAATGAAAGATGGGCTCCTGGCACACTTAGAAAAAATCATAATACTCCAAATACGATGGTGGAGTGTGTAAAGAAGAAGAATAATGTAGATTTATAGTCTCACACCTCAAAACAAAAGTCAAGAAGAAAATATAAGAAAACATGATCCTAAGAGTGATTTTCTTATGTTTTTTTAGCTTTTTCTATTTAGAACTGACCATGTGAATTTAGAATATATTTTTTTGTTGGGAAGGCATCCTATGAAGAAGGATATATAAAAGGTGAGGTTTTAGGTTATGTTATGGGGGGTTTCTCTCTGATAGGTGATTGAATAGAGATAACCATCTAGGGAGTACCTGTCAATCCTCTGATTGCATGATCGTTGAAAGGCATTCCCAGGTAAGATGTCATTCAAGAAAATGTGTGTATTCAAATTTTGTGCAGTTTGGTAGAAGAAGAAAGAGAGTTCTTTCTACGAGTTCTTTGTGTCAACCATCAGTTGGGCATGACTTCCAACATATAGGTTTCCCTCATTTTAATGTGAGCTAAATGCAGCATACAAGGATGAAATGCAATTGATTTTAAGCCCAAATCGACAAATTACGTTCGATGAAGCAAATGGTGAATAGGTAGGAATGTGCTCTTTCACTAATGCAATGCAAAGAGAAAGAAGAATGTGTTCTTTTTAAAGCACCAAAAACATGATTGTTTTTAGACAATAAAGAGAGGAAGAATGATTCCAGAGGAGATAAATTAATGTGTAAACCTTTTTAAGGGAAATCAAACACACAATTTTACCTAAAAATGAAGAAAATGCAAGGAACCCAAAATGGTTCCCACTGGGCGTGCCAAAATGTTTCACCATTTTCTTTACATTTTCGAATGTGAAAAAATAGATAAGGGTAAGGGCTAAGGAGGAATGTCTTTTGTGTTGATTTTGAGGTTGATGCATGTGTTTTGAATTCTCGATAAGATGCTGATAGTGAGAGCTTCCTTGTGGCTGGAGGAACTACCTAAAATAAAAGACAAAACTAGAAAAGAAGATTTAAACTATATATGACAAAGGGGACTGCTAACGTGTGCTAGATCCAAGAAGTGTGATACTTACTAAGGTTGTCAATCCACTATTTTATAAAACAAATTATGAAGTAACTGAAATGCATACATAAATGAATCTAGTGCTAGTATTATGATTTGGGTACCTCAGATCACTATCAGTGTTGATCCAATTAAATACTAAAACTCTGTGGGTCAAGGTATTTAGGTCAGGTTGCAGGTTGTTTAGGTGGTCTGTAGGTCATATACATGGTCTTATTAGGGTTGGGTGAGGTTGTTTGGGTTGTTTTTATAGGTGGGTGGTTGCTTTTTTACATAGTATTAGCAAACACAGAGACTAACACAAGTCAGGTATGACCGATCATGGTTAGGTAGAACTAATGACGGTTATGGGTAATCGACGTCGGTAGAGGCGGGTTGATAAGATTCAATAAGATTTGTTAGTGGGGTTTGAGATGAGGTCAGGAAGAGATGCCAGAGGGTATAACGAGGTATATGGGGATCTTAGGAACACTCAGAAATATGTAGAGGTTGGGTATAGGTGGTTTTATGGTGTGGGTGGAGGAATGGTTAGGTTTACTAGTAAGTAAATGGTAGGGGAAAGGAGAATACAAGTAGGAAATTGATAATAACAATAGAGGAACCCAATAGACCGAGGTAGAAATAGATGATGCGGGTAAAAGTGTACTTACTTGGTGTTACAATTCCAATGGCTATGTGGTGGTGATGATTTTTGGTGGAATGGAGCTTGGTGTCGTAGTGATGCTTCTCAGAAGTCATCGTGAGAGAAATACCTCTTGATTTTTCCTGGTACTAGCTATGGATGTCTTTAGGTACGAAAAGGATCTGGTTCTATTTGCATGTATTTCTCTTCTCCTCTCTTGGATCTTAGAATGTCCCAACCCAAAAACAAGGTTTCCAAGGTGAATAAATGGTAATCAATGACAATTTCTAGTTGACCGACATCGATTTCGGGATGAACGACGTCGGTTAAGGTGGGATTTCCTAGGTTTACTAAAAATGGTAGATCTCCCATTCTTTGGGTCGAGGTTCATTCATTTACTCACGGATTAGAATGGACGTTATGTTTTTATGAGGGGAAAAGTGGTTAGAGGAATAATATGCCTTGATTTTAAGGGTTGAACGAAGTCTTAGTAATTTATGGAAACATGCTATGAATAGGTCTATGGTGAGGTGTCTAGGTGAGGTGTCCATCCATTTAATTAAAGTAATTAAATTAATAATGGGGTGAGGATGGGTATTAATTTAATTATAAATAATTAAATTAATGTTAATGTAGGGTATAAGGGTCATGGTTAGGTGAATGTGTTTAAGTTGGTTCTTCGACAGGGGACCAAGGAGAGTGTGACCCAATTTTGGTGTCTACACCACACCGACCTACGTTGTGTTTCTCGGACCATATCCTATACCTTGGATACCTGAATCACTTCACCCTTGTTTGGATAAACCTATTGACCTTGGACGATGTAGAGTTTGCAAGCTCTTCAACTTGGTTCCATGTTATGATCTATATGCGTGGGTGTGTTTGATTGCCATTACCCATGACCTGATTTTGACCCCGGCCTATTACCTATTACCCAATTTGACCATCACCCTTTCCCATAGTACTCATACCATTCCTCACCTCTATTCACCAACTACACATTTATCAAACCACTCACCAATTCCATATTACACCTCATCAGTGCTTTGGTTTGAGGGGGATCACCTTCACCCACACATGGGGAAATCTTTTCCTATTTTTTTCAGCATCACTTACAAATACAAGCTACATAAAAAAGGGGCAAAATGTTGACACCAAAATTGGGTCACACTCCCCTTGGTCCCTTTTCAAATAGCCAACTTAAACATATTCACCTAACCATGACCCTTTTACCCCACATTAATATTAGTTTAATTATTTATAATTAAAGTAATACTCATCCTCACTTCATTCATTATTTAATTACCTTAATTAAAACTAATTTCCACCTCACCTAGACACCTCATCCCACCCCCTCACCTAGAAACCTCATCACAAACCTATTTTTAGCATATTTTCCCTTTACTAGGACTCAACATTCACTCACCATAACTAACTAAGACTTAGTCCTACCTACCTTAATTAACTAAGACTTAGTTCAACCCTAAAATCACATGCCTATTCTTCCTCTAACCACATTCCCGATTATCTAAGCATAACATTCTGTTTTGATCCATGAGAATAAAGAGAGTTGGCCAACATTTTGGCCAAGATCTGTCATTTTTAGTAAACCTAGGATTTCCCACCTTAACCGATGCCGATCAACCCTAAACTGATGTCGGTCACCCTAAACTATGGTCGGTTACCATATATTCATTTTGATAACCTTTTTTTGAAAGTTAGCCACATTCTCGAGTTTTGGAACAAAGGAGATCTGCATGTAAGAAAGAACTAGATCCCTTTCGCACCTCCAAACAACCATAGCTAACACCAAGACTGATTCGAAGGTATTTGCATTCACGGTAGCATTTCGAGAAGAACCTCCACAACACCGAGCACTATTTCATAGATCAACCATCATCAGCATCCAACCATCAAACTTGCAACACCAATAAGTGTGCTTATAACCTGCATCATTTCATCTTTATTCAGTTTACAAAGTTTCTTCACTTTTGTTTATTAGCCTCTATTTACATTTTTATCCCACCAATATTATCTCCATATGAACCCAACCATTCCACCACCCACAATCATTTGATCACCTATACCCGATTCCTGAATATCTCTGAGTACTCCCAACACCTCCATAGACCTAACCATTCTCCTTACCATCTCTATTTAATCTCGAAACACCCCCAAAACCAAGTTTCATTGAGTTTCTATCATCCCGCCTATACCAATGCCGGTTATCCATGACCATCGTTGGTTCTCTCTAAACCATCATCGATCATAATTAAACAACATCGGTCTCTATATTTGGTAATCCTGCTAATAAAAGAAACCTAATAATCTACATCCAAGTAACCCAAGATACCCAAAATCTGACCCTGACATGTTCTAGCACCTTGAATACCTACCCTACTTCCAGATCTGATCATAACCTAGCCTGTTATATTAGATTTTTTTAATTTTATTTGGATGAGATACCTAAATCATATAAAATACAATAGGAAATTTTATATTTATGACATTTATTACATTAAGTTGTATTAAAAAGTGGGTTGACTGCTATCGAGGAAGCACCACACTTCCTGGATCTATCACACGCTAGGAAAACCACTAACATATATTGTTTAACTCTATGTTGTGGTCTTGTTTTGTATTTCAGGAAATTCGTCTGAGCCAAAAGGAAGCTCTCGCAATAAGCATTGGATCAAGAATTCAGAATGCACACATAACCTCCAACCGACCATCACAACAAGTATTCCTCCTTGGCCCATCACCTTATCTATTTTGTCAAATCCATAAATAAAACTGTGAGACACCATGTAATAATCTACCAATCCTTCCAAAAAAATTCAAAATTTAAAAATGTGGCTCGAAGAGATGCCACTAAGAGCTCATTTAAAGTAGCTTGGTACCCAACCCATTCATCCTCTATCAGGTAAGTCCTTTGTTGTAGAGCCTGAAAGGCTCTATCCAGCTCAATAATCTCCTTGTGAGAGAATTTTTGGAGATCTTGCACCATTTCATGAAAATGAAACTCCAACTTTACAATCAGGTTTAGAATGGCCTCCACTTCAACAACACTAGAATCATCTTTTAAATACTAAAAGATAGTCTTATCCTATTACTTAGCTATAAGTAGCTATTGAATTCAATCCTCTAATAGGAAGATAGAGTCATCAGGAAAGAGAGGGGAATCCTAATTGAACTAACTCTTTGATGTGTTTCTTCCTCTCTTTGACCCCCTAATGGAGATGAGTCGAGAGATTCTCGGCACTTGATAGCTTCCTTGTTATAAAATAAATCTCATTGATATTTTCCATGACCATCCACTTATTTGTAATGTCAGTCCCTTACAGGGCACAATATAAAGAGTCATAAATCTTTTGAACCAACATTTGTTATTCAAGGACCTTGGTGGATATGAAAATGCCGATGGTTGAGGCTAAGGACTCTACATTGGCACACAAGCTTTACGCATCAGATATGAATATAGTGCAGGCCCTAAGTATTTTTCCTTAGTGGAAATTCTCTTACATTAGGAGGTGTATAATCCCTAAACCAATGTGATGATTCCCCCTTTGGGGCATTTGAGTGAGCTTATGATTTAAATCTTGGAATGCATCCTCGATGCCTTGCACTTTGTTTACAAGTTTCCCTTCTCATCATATGAGGTACGTAGCTTCACTTAGAGTGAAGTGACCTTTCTTTCTTAGAATTAGCCTCCTGCCAAAGGAGCTTCTTCGCCTGATCAAGTGAACTGGATGTAGCCTTGGATGATGTGAGTTTGGATTCTAACGTTGTGCTTCTTGTTTGAGAAAGTGTAAGAGCTTCTTGCAATGGTGCCTCTTTTAACTCCTTGTGGAAATTCTCTATTTCTTTACTCTTGCCCTTGATTTCAGCATTAAGGTGGGCTATAGTGCTTTATGTCTATAGGAGGCTAGCCTCCATTTTCTTAAGTATATTTTTGAGCTTGAAATAATATGTGGTAACCACGGAAGTTGTTTTTCTCATTACCTCAACCTTATCTTGAGGACGAATCGAGTCAAGTCCACTTTGTAACAACATTGATTGAGTATTCATCTAGCTACATCTACTAAAAAATATTTTAGACATTGGGGACCATTTGGGCGATGGTCAAGGAACTCTATTGATTTCTATATAATGACCACATCTTCCTCTGAGATCCCATTACCATTTCCATATTCTTCTTCTTCTCCCTCATTTTATCTCGGGTTGCCTTGGCTATCTCTTCTTGATTCAAAAACTCAGAGGTAGAAGGGAATATCCCACCTACAAATAGAAACCACTGGCGATAGGTCGTAGGGGAATGTGAATGACTATGGGGGCTAGGAATTCATGAGAGCTGAAGAAGGGCCCATCATAACTAGAGGAGAGAATGTGGGAATGGTGATGGGAAGTGGAGGAAGAAGAGAGGAGTTGGGAGGAGGAAGAGTCAGGATTGGAGTGACAAAAATGAGAGCACCCCCAGTTGGAGAAGTGAAAGGTGAAGGAGATGAATGAACGGGAGGAGGTTAAGGGGTGGAGGAAGAAGAGACAACAATCGATCTCAACTTCTTCCTCGATGAATTTATGGGTTGTCCACCTCACCGGAGGTTACAAAGGGTGAGACTATTGGTTGGGCCTAAGTGAGCCCCTTGGCTAGACCTAGTACTAGTTGATTCACTGAATCCTCACCCTGAGGGCCTAATACTATTTGAATCATGGGCATGTGGCCTGTAGGATCCTATTAAGGAGTGTAAGGAGGGGAACATGGTGGTATTTTTTGTCTAGAGGGGCCAAGGGATGCCCATGTATGCCACTCGAGCTTCTCTTTAGCGATAGCTACCACTTCCTCATTGTTTGTATCAGATTCATGATTGACATCCTAGTATTCTTCCCATTGTTCATCGGTGGACAGTGACTCAAAATTTACAGATTGTTTTCCCAATTTCTTTCCCCGTATTTTCAATAGGCATCATTTTTTTCGGGATCCAGTCTTTATGCCACAGGTCGCCCTCCAAACCTTAGTCATAGTAACAACAGGGTCATATTTGGATTGAATGAAAATACTCCCATAGTGGGATCGGGATGTCTTTCAGTTCAACATAATTGTCGTGTGTCTCCTCCTATGGAGACCTCATGTCTTCAAAAAGTGTCTATGTTCATGGTGGTAGGAGTCTGAGACTTTGTTTCGGGATAGGGTGTCAGCCATCCACCCATCTAGGTCATATCTCCATGTGTCTTGGATGAAGGTGAAGCCATAGGAAGCCATCTTTTGTGTGAGAAGATGCTCTGCCTTGTGTTTGATGATGGTAATCCCTCCCCTACTTAAGGGGAGGTTGAACAATGCTTTCTTCTTTTGGGCGAGCCGAACTCTACACTAAAAATCACTAGCTTCTTAGTTATCTCCAAGGAAACCACTTGCTCCGTGAGAATTCTTGGAAGCATGAAGGATTCATCTTAGAATCCATGCAACCAGATCATTGAATATGTTGCCCCAAATAAATAGTCACAGGGATGTAGGGGGTCCTAGGATGGCTCAGACTAAATTGTTCATTTTATTATTGACCTTTGGGTCAAACTCAAGTAGAAGGAAAAAAAAACACTTGGAAAATTCATATTCATCTAAGGAGTGGGACAACACATCAGTCTATGTAGATACTAGGATGACATTTTGGGGGTCCACCTCCATGTCCCACAACTTTAGGTTCATAAATTGGCTAAGGAATTGGGAGTTCTGGTACAAAATGAGGTGGAACAAATAGGAAGAGTACCTAAAGGTGGAATTAATAGGGAACATGGCCAACTACTCACAAATAGAGTCCGCAATGACCTCTCCGAAGTTAAATCGATACACTGCTGTTCCTTCTTCAAGGATCTCATCCAAAGAAGGGACATAGCTTCCCATTCATGGACGCTTGTGTCCGAGTCTTGTATTAAAATGAACGCCAACATGGAATAGGAATCCTAAGAATATTCCAATAACATCTTCAGGGGGATTGGGAATCCCAGTGTCCTGGAACTACTTGAATCATCTTATCACAACTCCCTATTGATGAATGTGGTTTTGTTCTGGCATTGAGCCCAAATATTTTGGAGCTTGGGAATATTGTAGATGATGGTTGTTTTTTCATAGGGTAGGAAAAACATATCCCTGATGGCCTTTGGTGTAATAAACACCCGTGTGTTTGTGCCCTTTATGATGTTGGAGTCAGGGTCGAAACAACTTACACATATATCTACAAGCTCACGATACAGTGCATGAGAGGCACCATATATTGTGTGAGTGTGGTGGTCTAAATTATAGAGCCAAAACACTTAGAATCTCTAAAAAAATTTAGTCTAGCGTGCATGGCCTCTCTCGGGGCCTTTGGGTTCTTGGTGAGAATGGGATCAAATACCCCTTTTGTGAAATCTGTTACCATGAAAGTATCACTGAGTTTTTCTCCTTATCGGTGAATCTCGTCCTTAGGTAAAGAGAGTGATGTGGCAAAGGTCACTCTGTATAGGATTTTGGTTGTGGTAAGGAACTGAATGTTGCCATGGTTGTTCTAGAACTGCTGAAATATCTAATTTTTTGAATTATGGACTCATGTGTTTGAACAAGAGACTCATAACGTTTAGAATGAGGTTTTTGCATGCTCAAATCTTTCCTTGAATAGCCTCCTCGACTCACGCAAAGTAAAGGATTATGCATACATTGGGTCAAATCATGTAATGGAAGTTTGGTTATATGGCCCTTAGCACCAAATTTCTCATTTCCCAAGATATTTTTCATTAATTGTCCTATCCTTCTAATTAATTATTCAAAAAACATGTTGGATCATTTACTTCAGGGAAAAGTAATAAGGTACAACACCTTCTAAAATTTCAAAAAGGGGCAGAAGAGTCTTCGCCAGAGACACATGTTAAAAGAACTTATTCAAAGGGGCGAGACCATAAAATAAACCAAGAGATAAAAGGAAGGGACTATACATATGATACATACTTTACAATACTAAAAAGAATCAATGGAAAGGATTAAGGTGGATCCCATTCACTAGAATCACCAAGGGCTCACCTTCCATAGTCTTGAGTTTGAAGGCATTGTGTTGTTTACATGCACTAATTTTGAAAGATCCTATTTAGAGGGGGTGAAATTTTCCATGATTTCCAGGACCGGCAGATTTTACGTCCCACTTCAAAACCAAAGTGTCAACTCAGAAATTAGGTTGTGAACTCTTATGATTAAACCAAGTCTTAAAAACTTGTTGACGGCTAATCATGGATTAGTGGACTGTCTCCCATTTTTCTTAAAGCTCCATCAGCTTTTGAGTCTTAATTACATCACTCCATGTTCCTTGATATCAATTTGTTTAAATAATTTCAATGCTAGGACTTCCACAGTGATGGGAAATACGACGCTTTTACCATAAACCAATTCATATGATGAGGATTTTAGGATTTTCTTGGGCATGATTTGATAAACCCATAAGGATGTCTTGACATGTTCATGCCATGATATCTTATGTTCATCCCCATCGTCTTTATGAGTCTGATAAAGGTTTTTTTGGTGGATTCCACAAAAATGTTACCCTACGGGTAGTAGTTGGAGGAGGTATTAAAATAGATTCTATTCCTCATTGCAAAGTTGGACACCTTGGCACCTAGAAAATCCTTTGAATTATCTAAGATGATTGTGTGGGTGGGGTATGAAGCATTTAGTAATATCTTGAAGGAGTTATAGGATCATATTCATATTGGCTTGCTTTAGCAGAACTTCCTCTGTCCATTGGCTGAAGTAATCATTGGCAGTGAGGATCAACTTGTGGCTTGAACCTAAAGTCTGTGATAACCATTACGATGAATTCTATACCCCATTGTGCAAATGGTTATTTAACTAATACAGGGTTAAAGGGAAGTGTGACATTTCTCCATAATCCCCTGTAGAATTGGTAAACTTTGCACCTTCTCACCATCGCATAGCACTCTATAAAAAAAATTGGGCTAGAAGTGTCCTTCTGTAGGACCTTTATGGTAGTGGTTTTGGTAGAGAAGTGGCCTCCCGAGCTTCCATGATGTAACTCATGTAAGACCTTTTCTGGCCTCCTCCTTTTCTAGGCATCTAAGAAGGATCCCATCAAAGTTCCTTTTGAAAAGGAAATTATCAATAATGATAAATTTAGATCCCTGCTATCTGTAATATCTTTTCTTTTTAAGAGGAAGGTGGCTTGGATACTCACCCATCTGCATGAAGTGCATCCTATCCGATACCCATTTTTGGATTCATTTTCTTGGATATGGAGCACCATCTCAGATTCTTCATTCATTGGGACTATTAGATCTTGTGTGAGATATTGGCACATACCTCTTCCTCATACCAACTTCATGGGCTTTATCTCAATGTCATATTCTAGGATCTTAGTGATCTAGTTCACCCTTTTATCAGTTATCTCACCCTCTATGATGTATTATTTGACATTGGAGTGTGCCACCATGATCGTGATCTTACTATTGGTAATGAGGTGTCTGAATTTATTCAAACCTTTGACAATGGTATAAGCCTGTTTCTCCACAAATTTGTACCTTGTCTCATAATCATGGAGATTTTTTGAAAAGAAAGCAACTAGATGTTCCTCTTCTTGTGACTCTCCTTTTTGTGTTAGCATGGATGCTACACTGTGCTCGCTCCCATATATGTACATGATGAAATCCTTGGAGAATTTTTTTTTGTGTAGTATCGGTGCATATACAATTTACTTTTTGACCTCCTTGAAGGCTTGATGACCTTTAGTGGTCCATTTGAAGTTTAGATTATTTTTCAGCATCAGTGTGATTGGGTAGATCATTCTAGAAAAATATGAAATGAATCTACTGATGAAGTTAATATTTCCTAGGAAAGATTATATTACCTTCTTTTGTATAGGTATAGATAATTCTAGAATGGCCTTAACTCTTTCTAGCTCGATTGAGATCCCATATTTTGAGACAATATTTCCCAGGAGTTTTACTTACAACACTCCAAAACCACACTTCTTTGGATTCAGAGAGATTATGGATTCCTGACACTTCTTGAATATAACCTTTAGGGTGTCAAAATGATATTCTACCATTTTTGTAAACACTGTAGTCATCCAAGTATATTAGGATTACCTTATTAATTATCTCTCCAAATGTGGCATCCATGGCTATTTGAAAAGTAGACCCAAAATTGGTGAGTTTGAATAACATCTTTGCATATGCAAAGGTTCCCCACTTTTTGTAAAAGTGGTCTTATGTTGGTCTTCCTCCACAAGCCATATTTGGTTGTATCCTAAAAAACCATCAAGAAAAGAGAACCTTTCTAAACCTACTACTATTTGCAGTATCTACTCCATGGAAGGTAAGGGGTAGTGATCTTTAAGGGATACCTTATTCAGATCTCTAAAATCCATGCAGAGTCTAATTTCACCATTTTTCTTCCTTACAGGTACCAAATTAGACACCCATGTGGAGTGCTTGATTGGGAAGATTATCCTAGCCTCCAAGAGCTTCCTAAGCTCTTCAGCCATGAGAGATTATATTTTTGGATTGAAAGATAGGGTTTATTTTAAGAGACCTCTTAGAAATTGGAGGTGGAAAATACCTGCGAATATCCTCAGAACCGGTTTTGCGGGAAGGTGAATTTTTTGGGGGTCCGGCAACAAAGTTTTTCCTAATTTTTAAGAGGTGTGAGAAGGCTGTAGACACAGGACAAGATATTTTCTATCATACATCTATAGCCTCTGCCCTCTGGTCACGTGACAACAAAATATCTGTGTCACACATCAACAAACTCTCTATCATGTGTCTACTTCCTCCACACTCCTGTCAGACGTCAACAAACTCTCCATGTCGCTCGTCAAAAAAATCTATATCGCTTGTCTCCATCCTCTGCCCTCCTATCCTACATTTAATGTACTTGATAATACATATGCCCCTAGGTGGTATGAGTGATCTAGTAGTGTTCTACTTGGAGAATAATCTAGGATTATATAGGGGATAGTTTCAAGGGTAGGTGAAGCTAACCCCTAAAAAAATTAAATTGTAATTTTTAGGTGAACATGTCACTAACCCGCGCTAGAAAATTCACCTTTTCAAATTTTTCAAAAATGGAATATTCGCCACTAAAATCACCCCTATTTATAGGCCTCTTCTTTTGACGCACATGTTTAGTCCCCTTGTATAAGTCAATAGTATGCTATATGATATCCTTATTATAACCATGTAGGTCATCATAAGTCCAAGATATTACCTTATCATACTTATGGCATAGAGCCACAAGTCTTTCTCTTTATTTTGGGTGACTAACTTCCGACCTTTAGCTTCTTCCCATTGGCCACTTCTAGCTCGACATAATCTTCCTTGACCACCACAAACTTCCTCCTATCTAGTATTAGCATCATCGAATCAAAAATAATTTCCAACGTTATTAGTCCCTTTGGAAGTTTGTTTGTTTTGAGCTGGATGACTTGATCTCCATATGCTTCTTCAATTCTGGGTTGGATTTGGTTTCAGAAACTCTTCAGATTTCTATAAGAATAGAAAATCTACTGGTCACTTTCAAAAACTTGCCAATGATCCACATTATCGGTATATATGGGAGAATGATCAACATCATTGCTTCTTTGTTTGTTATCAAATCCTAGGTTGGTTCAAACATTGATCCGATATGGGCCATTCTATCTACTTCTATGTTTCGATCCTAGGGATTACCTTGATGTTAATGGCCTCAAAATATTCAATAAGATCCAATACTCTATGACGATAGGACCTCATCCTTTGATTTTTCATAGAAATGGTGTTTCTATCTTACATTACTAGTAACTCAAAGTCCCTAAAGACCCTCAGTTGTTATACACCCTCTTTTCACACCAATTTTAAACCAAACACTAAATCCTCATTTTTTTATTTTTTGTTGGTGCAAGTGAAGTGGAAGAAAAATGCCTAGATTATTTTCCTTCCACTTGGTGAAGATAGGCATATTTTGACTCCCAATCTATTTTTTCTTCTAGATCCATCAAAGTGCAGAGTCCATATTTAGGAATCCTTAGTGGGATTCTTTTCACTTTTACTATCCTCCCTTGTAACCTTTGGAATAGTGGGATTCTCATAAAAATGACATAAGTACCTAACCTAGTGGAATCAAAGTTTCTGAAGGGGTTACCAGTGATAGGTCAACCAAATAGTTTCCACTTTTGTGGTCACCATCATCTATATATGATTATTATTCTCAAGTGATCATGGCATGCGAGGCTTCAAAACTTGAGGCCACTTGATCTGTTATATGTTCCTCTGTGAGGGGATCTGATAGCACCTTCATTTTGGATCCATACTTAGTCTGCAGGATCATATGAGACCAATCCAGGGACATGTAACCTCTAATATTAGTAGTGAAATTGTGGGATAGACACAGTCTGAAGACCAGTGGAACATCAATTACCACTATATCCTATGGAATGGTTATGTTTGGGTAGTAATAGAGCTGTAATGGGATACCTCTAATAAAAGCAATGTTGTGAAGTGATTTCCCATCCAGTTGCATGAATCCTCTCTTTAAGGGCTCATATTTGATACTAAAAGCATTCAAAATTGTTTTGTGCATAAACGTATTGCTTATGCCAGAGTCTATCATGGAGTTATGTAGTAATTTCTTACCAATTATAAGAGTCATGAAGAAGGGTTGGGGTCTTGGTTTACTTACCCCTTCTTTCTGGTTCATTAGCACTGAATCCATTTGAGCTTGAGTCATTCTAAGTTACTCTTTCCCTTCTCTATTCTAGGTCATCCTACCACAAGATTTCCATGCTTGTTGAAGCATTTCCTTTTGTTTCGGAATGCCACAGATATCCCACAATGATACATAGGTCGGTGACCTTTTAAGTTGTTCAACTACATTCATCATCCTGAGTGGTTGCACTTTGAGATCTATTGGTATTTCACCCCCTCATCTACTGGATGGATGGTACCTTAATTCTGAGTGGCTACTGGAATCTCTTGTCAAATTGTGGGTGGAGGGCGGTGAATGTTAAAGATTCCTTCCTTACTCCATTTTTGCTGGCAAAACAGGGATCAAAGCTTTTGTCATCCACCTTTTGGAGTGAGTGTTGTAATCCTATTGTACCAAAATAGAAGTAGATACTTTGTTTGTGAATACAAATTATTCTCCTTTGATCCAAGAGAAAAGCGCATGTTTAGGTGTAATTTCGCCTCTTTTTTTGAGGCAAATCCCTTGCATTTGCGTGACAAATCCCATGTTTTGAACTCTCGAGGCCTAGTAAGGTTCAAAATCATTGGCCTCATGGCCTTCCCTCACCCTTTGTTCTATTAACTTCTGCTATATATTCCCTTGGGGGAGATCTTTTGGCATATGGGGGCTATTTTAAGGAAAACACCAAGCATTGGGGTCTTCCACCAAAGTTTTTTGTCCTAGAATCATTTCTTTCCCATTATTGGTTTCGAGCATTTGGAGTTATTTCAAGACCTAGAAAATTTTGTTAGATAGCTGCACCAGTGGTAGTCTCTAAGCATTTTGATATTGTGGAGGGTAAGCGGGTCTACGCCCTTGATAGCCTTGATAATTCTATCTTGGATACACACCTTGACTCCACTTAATATTGACTATCTCATTAGAGAATTTCATGAGGATGTTTTTTACTTATTCCATCTCCGAAGAAGATGATGATGTTGGTGTTGGAGTGATGAGAGCAGTGGGTCCTTGGGAGGATGCGTAGTTATACATGGATTCTAGAGCTTGGGAAGAACTTGAGGTTTGTGTGTGAGGAAGAGGAACTATCTCAGGATACACTGGCAAAGGGATATTTAGGGGAAGCTTCCAAGTATATATCAAGTTATTCTTATCCTAGATTGCAATATCATATTATTGTGGAAAATAATCTCCTCTTAATGATTGAATCATCACAGAAATATCACGGTTTAGGGACTTTAGATAAAATACAATAGCCATACCTGCAGGTAGTCTAGCTAGAAATGGAATCCTTTTCCATGCCTTGAGGAATTTGGTATTGAAATCATTAATAGGATCTTACAGAGCTTTATTGATATTGATAAGTTGTTGTACAAGTAAAGATATATCTCCCTTTTCACTTAATTTTGTGAAAATATATATCCCAATGGATTTGAGGTATTGATAGATTTAGGAGTCAAGGATCTGTACCAGTTGATATATTTTCCCTTAAATGAGGTAGCTAGTAACCTTAATGAAACATCTTGCTCTATGATGTAATGTACCATGCAGATATTCACAACATCTTGAATATGTTCCTCTAGGGTCTTGAAGTCTTCACCGTTAAACTTAGGCAGTGCCTTCAGTGCATTTTCTGGGATGGGATTCCATGTTTCTGGATGTATTGAAAATATGGGTGGTCTTACTTGATTCCATGAGATGAATTGTCTTGGAGGAGGAGGCAGTTGATGATCCACTATGATAGATCTAAGAACTCTAGTAGATTGTAAGAAGGGCCTACTAGGTGGAGGTGTCGACAGAGTCAAGTTTGGAGGAGATGGATATCTTCAAATCTATCTACCTCTTCTTCCTCTTCCTGGGGATTATTGCAGGTATTCAAATGCACCTTCTTCTCTTGTTCTCAAACTTATTTGAATCTTTTTCATGAACTAGAGAGTATTAAACTACCAATAGTACTGATAACTAGTAGATATTTGGAATGGAGTCACCATATGTGTAGCTACAAAGCCTCCAAAGGCTGGAAATTTCTATGTCACACACACTAAACATAGAAATATTTGAAGTTTAAGCTTTCACTACTTGTCCCACTAGGCATGCCAGAAAAATGTTGATGATTATCTTTTAGATGAATCACCAAAGTTGTGGGAAATCTTAGAGATGTGGGACTTGGCCCCTAAGATAACCTCTAGATTTTATAGAAGTTGGATCTTCTCTACTTTGGGTTGAGATAAGGGGTTAGAGAGAAAATAAAACAATAAATAAATCCTATCTAAGGTGATGCACCGAGACTTTACTAAAGATCACAAAGATATTATTGAAATAGCTACTAGATTAATTGAAGAGCTTTCAACATGATCAACTATTCCGAGAGATATCTCAAATTATCAAAGGCCAAATGAAACTAAAGCATAACCATGAGTGAATGAATAGATTTATGTAAAATATCTAAGGGCATGTAGCACGATAGATATTTAAACATTCATCTAAAACTAAAAAGTAAATAGGAAGAGATAGAGGACACAAAATATTGTGAACATTTAGTGCACAGAACAAAAACTCTTATTAATAGAGAAAATAGTACATAAGGCCAAAATGGCACAAATTACAGTATTCCTTTACAACAGAGCCTTGTTAAGGCTAGTTAACACAATAGACTAAACCTAAATTACTCCTACAGAGCTCTGGAATTTATTTTTCTCTATTCCTCCTCCTGCTACTTTTGGAACAAGAACATTCTTATATAGACCCCGTGGCTCTTGCTTCAATGTGCCTCCATTAAGATTTCCACCGCCCACATTTAGTTTTTACCTATGAGATCTTTGAACTTTGGAGCAGATCTCAACTACATGTTTTGGGACCCAAGATCACATTCACTCCATCATACCTTGAGCCCTTCACTTATTTAATTGGTTCCTTTTATTGTAGAATTTTCCTTGTAAGATACATATAGACTCTGCCTTTGCTAAAAGGCTTATCCTTTTCTTTCTCCTATTGAAGTTGTGCCTAGGTCACACATGGAGGCATGTGTGATCCTCTGCTTTATATTTTTACTTTTCAATCCACTTGGGATTTCTTAGCCACACTTTAGTCACATGGAGGATTCTCCTTGCTAGAAGGTTTCGATGCTTTGTGAATTCTCCAAAATGTGCCAAAGGGACACGTGGATACCCTCCATGTTTAGTTCCATACTTAGGAAAAATTTAGCCCCAAAAAATACAATAGAAATCCAAAATAAAAAGGGGCCGAGGTGACAAAAGGTAGCATTAATGGAAGATCCCTGAAACAATGTAGAAATCCTTCTATAGGTCCTCTTCTTTATGCACCCTCTTCAAAGGTGGCACATTTTTCTTTTGAGCTATGGGAAGGAAGAATTTGTAACATCTATTTTGAATCCTCCCTAAGTATTTGGTCTCAATTATATAAACCCTATGCAAATCATGCCTCTAATGGTGACATTAAGTTGGGGGTACATGTCCATTATGTCTTGCTCTAATACCTCCAAGTATTGAGGACTAGATTCATACATGTATGTTATGTGTAATGTATGACAATATGAGTCAAAATTATCCACATCAATAGTTAACTTCAGTGCATCCTTTATTATGGTTATTGAATACTTGAGGTATCTTGTAGTAAATAAAAATTGCATCTTACACCAGGGGCCCATATCCCCTTTCACCATCCTAAAATATGTAAGACTAAAGTGTTGCATTACTACACATTTTACCTGTTCCCCAACCAAAGTGGAGAGTTAATGTGGAATGTGACATTCATTATTAAACACCCGTCCTAAGTCTGTCATACATTTTTTTATTCATGCTTTGTATGTACTTGTGATAGTCCCATCAAGAGTGTATCCTAAAAATTGTATTGAGGGAGATGTATGCACTGGTGGGTAAAGCCACATATTATCCTCATGCCTATCTGGCACTCCAATATCCCAAAACATGATAAGTAGTAATAAAAACCCCCATGTAATCTTGGCCCCTTCTTCATTCTGTACCGCACTTCTTCTATGATCTCATTGACGATAAAATATGCAATATTCTAGTGTTACCTATGATCTATTATTTGTGTCACATACAAAAACCTTTTATTTCCATCAATCCAACATTTAGAAGCACCTAATTTGCAGCTTACCAATGTAGAGGTAACCCTAGTTATAGGATCATCTAGATATATGTAAAGGTCATTACCTCGCCGCCATTTTCATAACACAATTTTGTGGCCAACTCCTCAATATTTGCAGTCATGCAAATATATAGTCCCATGTCTTTCCTTGTACTCAAGACTGTAACATGCTCAATAAATTGAGTGGTAAGCTGAATTATTCTCCCAAATAACTAGAATAAATCCTTGTGTACACGTGACATCAACCACCGGTAAAGATGTGTGGGTTTGAAAATAAAGGAAGCTCGTATAGTTATAAAAATTTAGTATTTTCTAGTTGAATTCTAATGGATTCTTTGAGGAATGGTTTCGTTAGTGAAAATCTAAAGCACCCCATAAATGACCTTTAGATATGTAGTTTAGAATTGGGTCATTTAGTGTGATTACACAAAATTGAGTTTTCTCTAAGGTGTGGGACCTTACAAGGTGATAAAACTCTCCATATTGAAGCTGATTCTTACTCCTCTGTTTAGGTGTATACATGAATTTGCAGAGGTTTAATACTAAATCCTACTCTAAATTCCAAGGAGACAAAGATAAAGAATGCAAAAAAGTAAATAAAAATAAGTAAAAATGGTGATACACCAAAGGAGTGATGAACTTCTAGCTTGAAAATAAACACAAATCATAGAAATGTAACACCAAGCATGCACATATTTCCAAAATGCAATGAAAGACCAGAAAACAATAATAAATGCATGAGAGGATTGGGGGATCATTCACAAAACATGCATTACCATTTCCCAAATCTGATACAATGCATTACACTACCAAAAGGAAAAAAACATGTCACAAGTTCCATGGAAGGTTTGAAAATCCTCAAATTCACGTGCCAAGGGGAAGAGGGGAGTCTACAAGAAACAAAACATTCAACCCTTTGAAAAATGACCCCTATAGCATATAAAACAAAGAAAATCGAGTGGGAGATTGTAAGATTTCCAAAATCTACATTCAACCACCGACAGAGTATTAAATTTGATTACAAATTGATGGGATCGATAAAAAAACTCAAATCCCCATGTATTTTTCTTCACAGAGCAAGAAGAGAAGTCAAACTCCATTAATTTTGGTGGTTGGGAGTGTTCTGTGTTTTTCCCATGCTAGAGGCATTTCTTCATTTTTCTCCCAAAAAATCCTCTAAAAATCAAAATTGAATAGACTATTGTGTAGATAATTTCAATATCTTTCCAATGACACCAAAATCGAGAAAAAATGAGCTCTGGTTTGAAAGATATGGCCCTTTGAAGATTTAGGGAAAAACTAGCAAAATTAGGGCAAAAATGGGTTCGCGGGCCAAAATTTGAATTTTTCTCCCTTTTTCAATTTTGGGAAAAAATCCCTAAAAATCTCTATCATCCTAACCTCCACTGACACGTGGCATGCACTGGTTTCTCTGTGGGTTCAAACACTCATTTAACCCCCTTTTTGAATTTGGAAATTTTTTAAACTTACTCCGGGCCCTTGCTCAGGGACACGTGTCACCACATGGTTTCTCGGTAGAATTTCACTTCATATTTTACCTTTATGCCATCAACCATTTTGGAAAAAATTCCAAGATCCCTCCACCTCTGACCCCCACCTCTGATAGGATACGTGGCAGAATTTTATTGCTCGATGGGCTTTCGCTTGGATTTTCCCCTTTGATGCCTTTGATCCCTTCACCAAAAACTGAAGTTATCCCGCCACTCCGACCTCTCGCTGCCACGTGGCACCTTCTCATCTCCTTACGGGATTTCAAGCCAAAATCTTCCCTTTGTGCTAATTGACCAAAGCATCAAAACTCTAACTTCCCCCGATGCCCGCTGCTCCGCCATGACACGTGTCATCATCCTATTGGTTGCGGGCCTTCCCAGGGAAAATTTCCCCAAAAACTCCACCGAGCCATAACTTGCAAAATACAAGGAGTTAGGAGGAAAATTTTACCTTTCTGGAAAGGTGAGAAAATTATCTATCTGATGAAGCCATACCCAGAAACTTTGAGTCCTGAAAAGTGAAAAAAATTCAACTAAGGCACAAATAAGGAAAGAATGAAGGAAAGTTAGCCAAAATAAGCAGGGGGCTTATTTTGGATAATAATTTTGGTGACTCAGAGGGGTTTTCTTCCTGCTATATGAAGTGACTAGCTACCTGAAGCAATCCATTGGGTAATGGAGTTATCAATTTAACTGCTTGTTACTCTTAACTCATTAGAAAATCTCTAAAATGAAGATTGTGAGAATAGAACATTACTTTGATCTGGAACATGGCCTACAAAAGATGCATCCTCAGGGACACAAAACTTGTGCCAAAGCACTTGCTAATATGTACAAGGTGAGAAGTTTCCCTTCTAGTAGCAATGCTTTAGATGGATTCCATTAATTAGAATCTGCGGTTCTTCACCATACAATGTAGACAACTAGAAGAAATTGTTGTTCTTGAATTTTTTGACCATGTAGGGGCCACTCCAAATGACATCAAACTTTGAATGCCTTCTTGGCTTTACTCAGTCTACATCCCATTTCAATACTAGATCTCCAACTTGGAAGGTTCTAGCTTTAGCTTTCCTATCAAAGCTTCTCTTGATCAAAGCTTGGTCCTTCTCCATTGTTTGGGCTGCATGCTCTCTGATTTCTTGGAGTTCCATTAGTTTTGCATATCTAACCTCCATGGGTTCAAACTCAAACAATTCCAATTGCTTCATGAGTTCCAATGTTGGCAACTCAAGTGACATGGGAAAAGCTGCCTCTTTCCCAAAAACAAGTCTGAATGGAGAGTTACCTATGGATCTTTTGGGAGTTATCCTATCAGCCCATAGAGCTGATTTGAGCTTAGTGTGCCAAGTCCTTTGATTTTCATCAAGATTCCTCTTGATGATCCTTAATAGATTCTTGTTGGTGGACTCAGCTTGACCATTACCTTGGGGGTAATAGTTCGATGAAGTGCTCAAATAGATTCCATTTCTAATAGCCCATTCAATTACCTTTGATCCTATGAATGTCAATGCATTATTTGATATTATAGTGGCAGGTGTACCAAATTTGGTTTCTATCCCCTCATAGAAGTCTAGAATGATGGATTCATTTGCCTCTTTGAGTGCCACCGCCTCAGTCCATTTGGTGAAGTAGTATGTTGCTGTTAGAATCCACTTGTGCCCTTGGCTTGAGTTTGGATTAATGACTCCAATGAAGTCTAAACCCCATTGCATAAATGGTTGTTCAACTGATATTGGGTGTAATGGAAGTGTTGTTAATCTTTCTTTTCCTGTGAAGAATGCACAATTCTTGCACCTCTTGATCCATGCATAACAATCACTAAACATCTTGGGCCAATAATAACCAGCCTTCATGATCTTGAGAGCTATCAGTCTTGGAGAAAAATTCCCCGACTGATCCACCATGGAACTCTTCTAACATTCTCTCAATCTGATTTGTCTTAATGCACCTCAACAACACTCCATTGATATCCTTTTTGAACAAGACACCATCAACAAGTGCATATGGAATAGCCTGCAATCTGAAGTGTCTTATTTTGGCTTTGTTCATCTTTGGAGGGCATAGGCCTATTTTCAAGAAGTGCATTATGTCTTGGGTCCAGCAAGGAGTGAGCATGCCACCATTTTCTTCTTGAAAATCTCTTTTTCTTGGCTGTCTTGCAACACCAAAACAACACTCTTCTCTTTGTTTGCTTCAATTGATTGGTGAAGGCCAATTTCTCACATAATCCCTTTCCTCGGACCAGATTGGTGACTTTGATCTCAATGCCATACTCCATGACACGAGTAATCCACCCCGCACATTTTTCATTTAGATCTTTGTTGAGGAGGAGGTCTTTAACTCCCACACGAGAAACCAGTGTTGAACTGTTGTTTGAAACTAGATGCTTAATTTTCTTCAAGCTCCTAATCACTACAAGAACATGCTTCTCAATGAAGGAATACGTTACTTCATATTCCTCCAAAATTTTCTAAAGAAGGTAATGGCCAAGTCTGAGTCCACTAATAAGAATCTATAAAGGATCATCAAGAGGAATCTTGATGAAAATCAAAGGACTTGGCACACTAAGCTCAAATCAGCTCCAAATTTTAGAGGACTATGAAGTAAGGTATTCCTTAACTACTTAAATCACATGCAACCCTTTTTTTCCCATGCTCTTCTCCTAGTTCTAACTTGCCCTTTCACAAGGATCTACATGATGTTAACGAGACACTTCTTTTTCCACTTTCACTTCCTCACTTAGATCTTCTTCACACTCAAATTCTTGGTAACTTCTTTGCATGATTTTTCTTCAAAACAAAGGTATCAAAATGACTACCCCTCCCCCTATTTATACCTTTTCAATGAACCAAATGTCGTTTCAACCCATGCTTTTAAGTTAATTTTTTAATAAAGTAATTTTTCTATCTTCTTTCAATTTGGTTAATTCTTTTCATGTAATGTATTCATAACCTTCTGTACGCTATACTACTTATCATCCATAGACCTCCTCCATGCGCCTTCCTACTCAAATTACATAACTATGATGCCTGCTTCTACTACCAATTAAGACCAAGAAACAAATTAGGATAATTATGGAATAATTTTTTTTTGTAAGAATGGTTTACAACCAAGTTGCAAGACACTAGTTTGAAACTAAATAGGTTCTGGAACAAATTCTGATTAACCAAACACAAGATTTCCATTTTTATCTTATAACAAGTTTACTAGGTTCCAATTTGGAGGTTACAAGTTTTACTAAGGTTCAGGGAGAAATTTATTGCCAGGCCTGCTCTCTATCAAGCCCTAAACTTCAACTAGATTTTTCACACACTTAGAGTTATCAAAAATTTCCTAAACTAGGCTCATTGGATAGGAAATTTCCTCACCTTTCCAACCATATAAATAAATCCTCCTAAATCCTTATAAAACTCAAGTTATGGCCGGGTGGAGTTTTAGGGTAAAATTTTCCCTTGGAGGTCCGCGGGGTTAGGGAGAAAATTGGGAAATTTTTCCCAAATGCCACGTGTCATCACGTGATTGGTGCGGGCGAGCGGGTCGCGGGGAAAAATTTGAAATTTTTCCCAAAACCAAAGTCTCAATTTTCCAAAGGAAAATTTTCCTCCATGCCTCCGCACTTGCTCAAATGGCCACGTGGCGCCTTGTGATTGGCATGCGGGCCGGCGGAAGAAAAAGTAAACTTTTTCCAAAAGCAAAAAAAAATGTTAAGTTTTTCCATTTTGATCCGTGCACCCCCTCTCTTGCCACGTGTCAGCACGTGATTGGTTGGGGGCCGCGGGGTTGCGGGGAGAATAGGGAAATTTTTCCCAAGGCAAAATTTTCAAAATGTTAAGTTTTATTAAGGGTCCGCCCCTCCAAAGTGCCACATGGTAAATTCTGATAGGATGAGAGGGTGGCGGGGCCATGGAACTTTTTGAGAAATTTTTCTAATGTTCAAAATTTAAATTTTTCTAAGGTCGAATTATTTCATTTTTGGTTTGGAATGGCTATTTTGAAGTAAAACTTCAAATGGCCATAACTTTTGATAGGAAGCTATATTTAGGCAAACAAGGACTTTCCAGAAAGCTCTCAGAGTCCTCTTTGCACATAAATCATCAATTTTAGAATTTGGTGAAGTTTAGAGGGTCAATTTTAGGAAAATGATTTGCATGTTTTAAATTCAAAACTGGCAGTTTTTCCAACTGTCAATTTGGTTAGATTTGTACTCCTCCTTCCCTCAACATGTTAAATGGATATGGAGGACCAGTATAGGGGAGGTTTAGAGTGCTTTAGTGAAGTCAATTTGTTCATTTATACAAGTTTGCAATTTTCTGACAATTGACGGGAAAAACGACCCTGCGAGCTCCGAATTGAAATTCTTTGAGTTTCAGAGATTTATTCTTGACTGTTTTAGTGAATTTGGATTCCTAAAGTCTTCCTAAGTATAAATTTCAAGTTTCATAATTCATTGTTGAGTATAAGGTCGAACTGCTCATTTTATTTAAATGCACATTCCCAGTTTTAAATTTAAACAATGAGTTTACTGGTTTGGTGATTTGTCTTTTGGGTGAGCATAAGATTATGACTTGATCCATTTCATTGCTTCACAATTCAAACATTCAAATTTAATTAAAATACATCTCTGATTTTCAATTTAAACATGACAGTTTGCAAAGCAAATAACGTTGAATTTCATTTCATAAGCATCTTTTTTTTTTTACATTCCAAAACAGAGATTCTTATTCTTTTTCAAACAGATCTTCATTCATCGACATCAATATAGATTTAAAAGGATCAATGCTATCCTTGATTGATAATTCAAGTAAACTTACAACTGAACTTCTTTCCTACTGATTTGGTTTCCACATTTCACATGCAAGATACGAAAATTCATTCACCTTTTCTTTTCCAAATAAAACAGATAAGTATGATTCTTCTTAGCATTTCTCAAATTGATTTACAACTTCCAATTACAAGGTATGCATTTCACATCTCAATAACAATTACATTCATCCACTTGAAGTGGGAAGGATTTCATTTAAAAATTTACAAAAAGGATGACTGTCAAACTATTTTCTCTGAGCTCCAAACAACAACATGCTGATTTCTTCATCTTTATTCATCTTTGAATCACAACAAGGAAGGGGGAAAGGCAACGCTCTCCACCCAACCAAGACATCCAATGGGAAAAGAGAAGTTGTCTTTCCCCATTGGCCCCGAGCCCCAACCATAATGGAATGGATCATGAACATCAACACATGGCAACAAGGCTTCTTCACATACAAGCATATATTTTCACAATTACAAAGAAACACAAACAATGAGGTGTAGTTCTCAACTACCACAAGCAATTTCAATCAAACTAAGGCTCCTTCTCCAAGCAAGCAAGCCAACAAGAGCAAGATCTATGGGGGTCTCCTTATGCCTCCCATGTTGAAATTGGGCATCCACCAAAAGCAAACCACCATAAACTCAATCAAATCCCATAAACCTTATATCTCCCAACCCCTCCTTATGCCCCCCCAAAGAAGTAGGAAATGCAAGCTATTTCCTTTCCTAGGTGGATCCCAAACCAACACTCCCTCCACAAAGAAAAATGCCAATGAAAATTTCCTTATGCCCCCCCATTTGAAACCCCATAGTCTTCTCTTTTTACACCATGTCCTAGGAATTCTACCCATCCCTCAAAGAATGAAAACACAATACCATTCAATATTTTTCATGCAAGAAGGGGAAAACAACAATTTAAAAGAATTAGAGCCTACCTCTCCATAATGGAGATTTTCTTTCAAACAACAGATTCTTGTTGCTCAAATCAGTCCCAAAACAGCAAATGCAAAGCATGCAAATCAATCCAAGCTCCTAATGCAAG
This sequence comes from Taxus wallichiana var. yunnanensis, assembly GCA_018340775.1. Classification (NCBI taxonomy): domain Eukaryota; kingdom Viridiplantae; phylum Streptophyta; class Pinopsida; order Cupressales; family Taxaceae; genus Taxus; species Taxus wallichiana. The sequence continues at coordinate 52,446,980 of CM031233.1, forward strand.
AGAAAATTTGACCCCAAGAAGCAAATGGCAAGGTTTCAACAACCTCCAAATGAGGAAGAAATTTCATTTTAAAGGAGAGGATGGAGGAGGATGATGTGGATTCCAAGTGGGATGCCACATCATTTTTCCTCATCCCAAAATGAAATCACATCAAATGCAAATACATCATAATAAATGTGAATGACAAAATTACTTACATACACAAACTCAACCCATACCCAAAAGGAAAATGCATTTAAAATTTGTAAGGCAAGTGCAATCACTTCTTTCATAAAATCATGTCAAAACATAATAAAATAAGTTGCTTTTGACTCTAAAATTATAATCATGGTTGGTGGAGGTTTTTGAGAGGTGTGGGACAAGTTTAACTTGTCCCACAAGCCTCCAAATTTGTCCTTCAAGGCCAAATTCGAATTTCAAAGAGGAAGGAGTGTTTGACCTTCCAAAATCAGCCTTACAACCTCTTAAAAATTCTCACACAACCCATACTTGGTAACTTACACACTCTTCTAAATGCATTAACTTCTATGACATTTATTTATGACAACATTTTGACATAAGATTTATTTAATTACCATAAGGTTATAAAATATATAAATCAAATTTCATTTTCAACCAAGGCAAAAAACATTTTAATTTCACATTCCACATCCCATTTAATTAAATTAAATTTTAACTATATGACTCCCACATAATACTATCATATTTAAATAATTACAATAAAAGCACATTACAAAATAAAATACACACAACAATAAATAAAAAAAGGAACACATAATAAACATACACACATATGCCCCATGGTCACAAAAGTGGAAATCCTAACACAACACAACACACAAATCAACACAGTTGCCATGGTGACCTTGTTGATTTCACACTGAATTCCAATATGGTTAGTCTCCAGTCCCTCGACATTGTTGTGATTTTTAACCTACAAAATGCAAAATACCCCTTCGGCCTCGTGGCCATATCAGAACATCCAATTGATATAAGAAACATACAATTATTAAATCTAAATCACAACAATATCGAGAATTTAACATTTATCGTTTAAATTCAATTGCAACTATATCATCATCCAATAGATCTCTATACTAGAGCTATTTAAAATCTCAATGTCACATGTCTAAAATTAAAAGCAATATGATATCCATGTCAACCAGTATATCCTCATCAATAAAATAACAATAATGTATCAATGATCATCAAGCAAAATATCTGCATCCAGATCAATACTAATCTAGGATCTAACATCTAACCATCATACTAATCAAAACATAATAGTGTCCATAATAATCCCTGATACATCATACTACATCAAAACATAATAATATCCAAAATATGATCAATAGTGTCAGGATCAGTTATCTAAATAGTGTCAAAGGAGAGTGGGCACTATAATAACATCTCGTGCCATATTCCAAGTAGCTCCACATGTCGCTACCTACCTCATGTTACACTTTGCACAATAATATTTCGTGCATGGTATTTAATCAAATCAATCTTCCTTCTGAGCACTTTATGTAAAACACATGTAACACCTTTTCCTATTTCACGCCATCCTTCCAAGAAACACCTTTAATCGAGACAAATTATATAAAGATGGAAGCCTAAAATTCTCATTTCTACATTTGATCCACCCCACACTAAAAGTATGCGTGGTCCTCTATGCATGAATCCAATAGATAGTAATCAACTATGGGAGCGCAAGTGCACTTTAACAACACAACACTAAACTAAATTGACAAAGCATAACAACGTTGAAAGGATACACATATAAATAAAATTCATTAAAGGTAATTATAATCTAAATGGAAATAATGCCTTATTACAAACACCAAGATGACTTATTTATAGTAGGTCTTCAACCTACTCCCATTGAAGTAACTAGGTAATAACGTACCCTCCAACACCCGTAACTCAAAAATTCCTGATTCCAATATTTTTGTTACAACAAAGGGTCCCAACCAATGAAATTTCAACTTCCTAGGGTAACACGCAAACTTTGAAGAACCATCTTTCAAACCTAAAATTCCTTATGGCGAATATGTCTATCATGTCTTGCAATTTGTCTTACATTTTCTTTCTTTTGGCTCCATCAAGCAATAATGCACCACTCATCCAACTCCATCAATTTTTCTATGCATTATTTAACATCTTATTCATCATACAATCCTCCTCAAATGCGTGTAATACGCAGGGATGGAAACATGAATTCCACATGAAATATATTTTCCTTTCCAAACACCAACTAAAAGGGTGTGGCTTTATTCAATCTTTTGTAAGTGGTCCAAGATATGCCAAAATCTCACCAAATACCTTATCATACCAGTATTTCCTTCCAATATCACAAATTTTTGTTAATGTATGTCCCAATATCTTATTGAAAGCCTCAACAGTACCATTGGTGTGCGGATGATAGGGGTTGTATTGTGGTGTGCCACCATAAACTTAGCAGACAATATTTTGATAGTGTCATTAATAAATTGAATTCTCCTACCACTTGTCAAGTTTAATGGAAATCCATACCTACTTATAATTTTTTCCCATAGAAACATTTTTGTTGTAGCTTCCATGCAATCCTTTGTAGGCATTACTTCTGCCCACCTTGTCAAATAGTCTTTACAAGTTATAATGTAGCACAATTCATCCCTATATATGGGTGGGGAAATAGGATGAAATAGGACCCACAAATTCAATCACCCATTTCTAAAAAGGTTCAAAACTTACAATAGGCCTTAGATGCATTTCATATCTAGATATAGGCTTCCCAAGGCACGAACAATGATCACATGCCTTGAAATACTATTTAATATCCATATATAAGATTTCCCACCAAAGGATGGCCATCAAAATCTTGTGCGTGGTGGCATCACTTGCATAATGACCTCCTATAATTCCACCATGAGCTTCTTCCATTATTTCCTTGTGCTCATGCTCCAGTACAAACTAGCACAAAACTTCATCATGACCTAACTTATACAAATCTCCAACAATCAACTAGTAAGGTTTCATGCATATTACAAGTTGTTTCTTCTCTAATGTATTCATTCCACAAGGCATCTAGCATGTGTGAAAAAAAACTATAATATCTTCTAATTAGGTGGGTATGCGTTGATTCAATCTAAAAATTTGTGCATCTAGAATTGTGTCCTTAATGCTCTATCCATCCTCACCAGAATTGATCCTTGACAAATGATCTGGCCCTGAGTTTCCTTTTCCTTGTTTCACAACCAATGTAAACTTAAACTCATAAAATAGTAGTATCCAATTAAAAATTCTCCCTTGTAAAATAGGCTTGTTGACCACATACTTAAGTGTCATATGATCTGTGAATAAAATAAATGGTGTAGGAAATAAGTATTTTCTTAATTTGTGCAACACTTAAATCATAGACAAAGCTTCATGCTTAGTATTTGAATTGTTCTGTTTGACTTGTGTCAATTTCCTTCTTGTAAAACAAATAGGGTGGTCTACAATTCCTTCACTTGGTTCTGCTAACATGATGCCAATTTCCATCCTAGAGGCATCCACATGAACATGAAACAGTTTGTCCCATAAAGGAAATAAAAAAATAGGTGTAGTGGTTATCCTTTCCTTCAATTTTTCAAATACTTGTTGTGCCTCACCCTAATAGAATTTTCCCTTAGCCTTCAAAATATCCTCCAAGGGCATGATAATATTTACATAGCCCTTAATGAATTTCATGTAATACCCTATATGACCAAAAATCTATGCACTTCACTTTTATTTTTTAGGTTCTTCTAATCCCAAGATCACAATGACCTTGGCTAGATCTACCAACAAGCCTTCCTTACAAATAATATGCCCAAGAAAAGTGCCAAAAGGTTTCCAAAGATACATTTCTTAATATTTAGATATATGATCAAATTCCTGCACCTCTCAAACATAAGCCTCAAATTTTCACAATGATCCTTAACCAAAGCATACACTTTGTCTAATCCTGTAAAACTTATGAATGAAGTCCTGAAATTATTTTACAAAATGCATGAAAAGACTGGAATCACATTCTCCAATCTAAATGGGAATAAATATGTATGAAAAACTTCCCCACTCGGTGGTGAAAGTTTTCATTTCCTTATCTTATTTTTCTATGTGCACTTGATGATATCCTTAAAATCCATCAAGTAAAATATTATATCTCATGCCTTATAACTCCTTAAAGGATATCATGAATAAATGGGGTAGGAAAAGGGTCAATAAAACATGAAGTATTTAATTCTTTGTAGTCCACACACATCCTTATCCTCTCATCCTTTTAAATATTAATGACCATGGGACTCGCCCACTTAGATTCTTGAATGGGTTTAGTGATACAAGATTTCAACATCTTATCAATTTCTTCCTTCACTTTAACGTGCATATTAGGATTCATCCTCTAAGGAATATTCTTAATCAAGCACATGCCTTATTTATGTTTTATTTATATCTCGGATAAATAAGGGTTTACTCCTTTTAATTCCTGATAGCCTCATGGAAATAAGTCCTGAAAGTTTTACATGACATCAATAATGTTAGCCACCTCCTTCCTCGGACCATTAATCACTAATGATGGCCTATTTAGGCTCTACATTTGTCCCAATATTAATGTTATTTTTTCATAGGCTCATGATAAGCGCATGCCTTCTCATCTATTTTTTCCATCACCTTGCACATACCTTTAGTGTGGTTAACATCTAGGTTATTATCCTCATCATCATCATCATCTATTGTGCATACCAGTTTACCCCTTTCCTTTTCTTCCCAGGTGAATACCATTTCTTTTTCTTCAGTATCTTCAAGTTCAAGGTGTGCCTCTAAATCTATATCTCCAAAAATGTCTAAAATAATTTCCTCAACCTTCATGCTATCTCCAAGAGTAATGTGCTTCATAATCTATAGTGCATCACTGACCAGGTGGTTTAGTAGAAAAGTAATCAAAATTATGGATCATACTTGTGATCATCTTTATCTAATTAACAGCTTTCACGTGTCAACTCTAAATGGACACACTATGCATACGTGCAACTACTCGGGGTGGCGTAGAACTTATGCACCCATAGTGATGGTGGTAAGGCCTCCTACCCCTCCTTCCAAAGTCCTCACACTTCGAATGTGGTGCAAAGAAGAATCCTTCCCATGGAATTTGCATATATATGAAGGATCATTTCTAATTATAAATATAGTAGAAAATATGATTCACACCTCTCACTATTCTAATAGATTGTCTCTATGTTTAGTTCACCAACGCGTTGTTATCCCACATAGGGTATAAACTAGTTATTTATTTTTTCACCCTCATCCTTTTATTGGGCTTGTATAGCACACATAAATACATCAGGATTCCCTTCACCAATGTACCAAGGTACCTAGTTATGACTCAAGTGTCGAACAATGCACAACTTGAGCACGCGAGTAATAGTATTCTTGATCTCTCACCCAACTACTTCATACATTTCATGTGCCTAGTTTTCAAAAGTAGTTATTGTAGTATCACTAACTGAATAAGCATCATCCCATTGATCCATTCCTTCCCTAGATGGCTCAACTACCTTAGGATCTTTGATTGTATGCACGTATATCATGTTCATGTCCTCATCACTAAAAATCTAAAAATATGGGGCACCCTTTACATCTAGAAAAGGTATAATGATACACTCTTATTTTTTCTCAAAGCTAATGTATCCCTTGTTGAAGTGAAAATCTTCATTATTTGCATAGCACCAGGGGTATCCAAGTAATGCTAGGAAACTATCTGCCTCAATGACCTCTACTAATTCAAATTCCCTAGTAAACATAGCTCTTTGAATTATAATATTCATATATTTTAATACCCCAATAGGATTATCCCTAGTTTTTTCTTCCATGTACAACACATTCAAAGAAGGCTGCAATGGTGGTCTTACCATCTAATTCCAAGAATCCAACATGAGTACGTTAACTTATAAAATTGTATCTATGAAAATTTTACTCAGAAGCCACCCATCAATGACCGCATTTAATGTAATCTCTTTATCATACTCGTGATTATAGGGAGGCATATTTTCATGGAGTATCTGCCTCTCATGCTCATTACCTATACATGGTACTTTTTCTCTCAACCAATCTCATAACAAGGGGATTATGTTCTCCTGGTGCAACATTCTATAGACTTCATTCAAATAATCTATGTCCTTCTATGGGATTTCAACCTTCTTTTCTCATTCCATCATGCTCGCATGTTCCTTCAAAATTTGAATTTCTCCTTAGATATTCCCGATAACATATAGTCTCTAGGTTCACTTATTTCTAATGTTTAACATTAGGGTACTTTGCATTAATCACTTCTTTTTTTATAGTTGGATTATAATTTAGAGGCTCATGGGCATGCACTGCCTCAATGTGTGTAGTAACTAACACTAGCCATACTTCAGAAGTTTTTACTCAATAGCATATCATATGATGGAGGAATTTCTGCAAGCAAGATGGTGGCCTTGACTCTTTTCTTCAGGAATGTAGAAAAATCTACTTGACCATATTGTTTTCTCCTGGATAGGGGAACATCCATAGTATCCATTAAATAACAGGAGCCAACGGTTTTGGTTAAGGTAAAGCTAACAACATGAGAAACTTTGGTAGGCATTACATTGTTTGATGCTCTAGAGTCAATGACATAGTTACTAAGTTTATGACTGGCTATTAGTAGCGTGACATAGAAGGGCTTGATCTTATCATAAGTGGAGCATGTAGAGGCCATTAAATTCTATGGGGAAGGGGATCTGAGAGTAGGAAAAAGGCCTTTAGAAGTTTTAGAAGAATGGATAGGCTTAGATTTAACAAATTTGACCACTTGAGCAAAAGCCTTTGGGTGGGTCCACTAAAATTCATCTTCATAAATAATTTTTTTTTCTTCTTTATGTGATCGATGATATCAAAAGACCTTGAAGAGGATGTGGTTTCTAGATTTGACACAATAGAGTTTTTAGGTTTATAAAATTTTGAAGATGAGGGCACTTTAGACATGGGAGTGGAAGGCATAGTTACTTTAGGCATAGAAGAGGAAGTGGAAGGAGCATTAGATGGAGAAGTAGTACTTACTTTCTTAGTAGCGAGTAATATGAATGGGTGATCCTCTCCTTGTGACTACTAGGATAGTGGTTGGGCTTCCTTGGACTTCTCTTTATTTATAGGTTGTAAAAATTCCTTCTTCTTGTTCAATTTTTCTCTAGTCATGACAACATAAGACTCATTATTCATGTCTGCAACTACTTCATCATAATCATCATCATCATCAATTCCATCGATAGTGAGGTAATTGATTTCAGAATCATCTATCTCTCCCTGGACCTCTTCTAGTTCTTCCTCGGCTCTTCCATCTCTTCTGCTTCTATCTCATCATCAGGTTCATATACTTCACATGATATGTTCATTGGGAATTTAATAGGATGAGATTCAATTGCTAACTTTTGTTGAGCAGGAGCAAGGCAATTTCTTGGTTGAAAATTCCTTCATGGAATGTCCTTTTAGGGTACATTCTGAGCAAGATGCTTCTTGATTGCAATCAAATCATTGGCCAAATTTTGAACTAAATATTAAAATATTGATGCACCTAAAGTAGAAGATTTATCCTTAGGTGTTTCCTTTCTCAATTTACCCAATATTATCAAGTCATCATATACGCTTATGGCTAACCATTGATCTTCATCCAAAGTAGAAAGACCTGATCTCCTTAGTGCATAAATATTTTGTGGCAACTAAGCATTAAGGAATAAATTTTTTAGGATTTGATCAACAGGGTGAGTACAAAAGGGAATTTTACTAAAAACTTATTAAATTTGGCTAAAAATTCTGCATAGGTTCATAAAGATCCTTCTTTATCTAGGAATGTTTTTCTAAGAGGCCATGAACATATTCATCGGGTTTGAATATATTCTTAAACTAAGTGTTCATGGTATTACAACTAGTAATACTACCAACTAGGAGATTGTAGAACTAATCTTCATAATTATCTTGCAAAGTCTCGACAAAAAGTCTAACTGAAATATCCTCTTCCTCAACTCCAAAAAACCCACATGCAAAAATAAATGTTGCAATGTGTTCATTTGGTTGCACTTTACCATCACCTCTTAACTTAGGGAAATTATTTCTATTCCCTTTAGGAAGATCATAAAAGGTCGAGGAAGGGCCAAAATTCCAACCCATTGGCCCCAAGGAAAAGGTGCAACCATTGGAGAAAAAAACTTGTAAAGTAACTACAACACCTGATAAAATTACATCCTGATTGCTAGAAATTACTTACGGCTAAGTGTCAGTGTCATCCTGTGAGGACAAACCAAATCTTTATTTAGTAGGAGTGCTCAAAGATCTTCTATTTCTACCTCTTCCTTGCTACCCCAGCAACTGAAAAATTAGAATCCTCAAAACCTTGGGCTCTTTGTTCTCATGTGTACCTTCTTTCCACCAGTGTGCTATGACTAATAGTTTACTTTGAATATAATTTAGTGGAAAGCACAATACATGCCCCATGGTGGGTGCCAGAAAACTCTTGGTTAGAAAATTTTTATTTAGACACAAACAAGAGATTAGGAGACAATAGTCCCTCCTCTTTGTGGGGAGGTTCCCTTATTCACCAAAATCTGAAATATACTTATTTACAAATATACAAACTAACAATCGTTAAATGAGGATTTTGGTATAAATAATGTCTTCATATTATTATAACCTCAATACAAAATATGAAAAAAGGAGAAGGATTTGGAGGAGGAAATAATAACTTGTAAGAGTAAGTGGAGTGAACTAGGGTCATGAAGTGAAATCTAATCCACAAGTCGATAATACAAGTACTCTCCTTGGTTGTGCAAGATTTCTCACTATTGTAAGAAATGGAGTGAATAAGGTAGCATGTTTAGATATAGATACTGTAGAGTAACATATTACTTATCCATGCACAAATCTTGAAGAATACATGAATTAGTATATCAGAAAATCCACTAAATATAGATTCTTCACATTATAGAAAATGGATTGAACACACAATTTCTATATTCAAATATACTAGATTCACATTCACAATTGCAAGGAAAAGAAATAGAAAGAACACAAACAAGAGGGAGATAACTTATTCTTCTGTATTGATTTCAAATGCTCTGTATCATTACATTTAAAAAGCACCAAAATCCAACCCCTTTACAATGGAAAAGAAGCTTTATATAAGTTGAAGGGCGGTCACAAATAACTTTATAACTAATTTTCATTTAATTAAGTGTTAACACTTAATTAGTTAATCACATAGTTATCTTTACTTAAAATTACACATTTTTAAAATGATAAAGCTAACTTCAAAATATAACAATTAGAGAGAAATGACTAAGAACTAGAAGAAGGGGCATTGGTAAGTGGTATGGTTCGGATCTTGACTTTGAGCACGTGCAACTTGAATTTTTCCAAAGCACTAGCAATCTCCATGACCTTTGGAATAGTCTTGTTTGATTTGGTATTCAACCAGCTTCTGAGAGAATATTCAATTTCTGTAGTAATGCCTATATTCTATAATAGGCCTTTGGTAGCCTCTACAACAATGTTGTGTAACTCTGCGATTTCTTCTGTATTCTCATTGTTGATAGATTCATCCTTAAATAAATATTCCTTGACAAATGCATTAAATTTTTCTTGACTTCCTCTACTGAGTTCATTTCTGTAGAATTGACATCTAAGAGCTTGCAAATCAACCAATATCTCAGATTTGAAGGCCTCTCCTTTATGTACCATTCTCTTGAGTTCTATGACTACTTCTTCAAGAACTTTGATTTTCCATTCAACACTAAACACCCACTTCCTAGAAAGATTAATCTTAGAGTCATCAAATATTTTATGAGAAAAGAGGATTTTCTCATTAGTGGTGCTCATGATCCTCAAGTCTTGAATGCATTCTAACCATATCTTGATTTCTTTTTTGATCTTATCATAATCTGTATTGAATTGATTCTGAGCCACATAAATGTTATCATATAATTTTTAAGCTTTATTAATGAATTTTAAACTAGAAATAAACATTCCTTCAACCACTGCTTCAAAAAATCTACAATATGAAGCATGTATATGAATTTCATTGATGTCCTTGACATCTTATTCAAATAAAATAGTGGAAGGATACAATGAGGAGATAGGAGTTGGATTAATAAATTTATCACTTGAGAGAAAACACTTAATAAATATGGAGATAACTTGAACCTATTATTCTAGTTTCTCTTGTGTTTATTTGTCCTTCTCAACTCTCTCAATCACCCTAGAAATAGTCTCCTTCAAATTTTGAACCTCTCCTTCAGGAGTAGATTCACCAAGTGGAATTCTAGTCATTTCTAGGTCTATAAGAGTGATATCCTTTTCATATTTTTCTCTGCTTGGTTTTGTAGTCTCCAAAAATTGTTGTCCTTTTGAATCAGAAACCAACCTTGAGGTTGTATTGGAAATTTTTTGGTGGAATATTTTGGGTTGTGCCAAGTGAAACATCTACAACATAAAAACTAGGAGAAAATATATTGGGAGTAAAATTTATTTCTTACTATCAATAATGGGTTGAACACATGTGAAAGAGTCGCTTGAAGATGGAGGAGGAGGTGGTACCAATGCCAAAATACTATGAGGAACAAGAGACTTGAGTAGATGGATTTTCTAGAGTAAGTACCTCAACAGTAGAGGAAGATACTTCTTTGATAGCTGGTTGCATGCCTTGATATACTTACTTTTATAGTGTTAGGCTCTATGATCTTCACATCATCATCTTCTTATTCACCCTCTCCAATTTCTTCCTCATCACCACTTTTATCTTGATCATTATTTTTTTGCTCTGTGTTGGCCTTTTCTGTATCATCCTTTTCCTCCTCACATGTTTTCAGTTCTTCTTCTAGTGGTTGTGACACTTGTTCGGGAGTAGAAGAAAATTCTTCTATTAAATAATGAATTATTTCCCCTTCTACTTTTCCCCAGGAGTTTCTTTAATTTTCTTTGTCTCTTTGACCTTTTCTTTCTTTGTATAAAACTTGGTTACAGAGTTCAAAGGTGAGAAAGAAGGATTTCATTGAGCTTGTATCCATGGATGTGGAATGGAAATCCCTTTATGTGATGAAGAAGCCTCTTGGGAGGAGGATTTTGTCATATTTATATTGTATTCCCTTATATTATTATTGAACTAAACTTTTGTTCTCACAAAAATTGCATTGATTATTTTAGAGAGATCATCCCTCTCGTTTTGAGACCAATCAATGGTAAGAAGGGGCATGTGTTGTATAGTTTTGATATATACAATAGAGTACAAATACTCATTGTCATCCTGTAAATCTTCTGGGACTTTATACACATTTAAATACATGACTTGTTGTAAAGAGAGTATTCAAAAATACCTTATTCTTACCTCATATTCATATGATCAATCCTCCCAATAATCCTCAAGATCAGACACATGATAATAAGACATTCTTAAATGATTAGAGATGAAACATTTTATATCAAAAGAATATATTTTGTGATATGAGTGGAATTTGAATTCAACAATTGTTATTTCAACATTTTGAGCATCCAAGGTAGTTTTATAGGTATAAATTCCTAGGGATATATGAAATTGGATTCCAGTAATCTTCTTATCTCTACATGTTCTCTATAACATGTCCAATTGTATGTAGAATTCCACTAAAATTAATTTTTCATTACAGTACATAGGTAACTTATTAGGTGAACCCTCAAACCAAGCTAACCTTATAATTTTCCCATTCGATTCAAACAAATGATTTTAGTTACTAAAGAAAGCTAAACAAATCGAGAAAAAGGAGGGTTTATGGTACCTCAAATATGTGATATGGATGAATGGGTGCAAAGTAGATGATGGGATCCTTGCTACTACAAGATGATGACCTGCAACTCAAAGACACTTAGAAAAATGGATTAGATGGTATATGTGGGGGCTACCTAATAAATCCGGGTCTAAGAATTTTTACCTTCCTTTAGTAGGTGTTAACCCCCATTAATAAGAAAAAGTGAAATAAAAGATTGATAATCGACGACAAAGATGCAAAAACAAAAATACTACTAAATTTGAAATTAATAAAGATTGATTTAAGTACTACTATAACTTAATAAAATACAAATGAAATGTTACCGACTATAAAGGCAACCCAAAGCGCATAGAGGCATGTCGATGGAAACCTAGGTGAGTGAATCTAAAAAGTAACACAAGTATGTAGACCCATAGAGGTATAAATGCAAACCGGATGCAACAAAAACCTATGAATGTTGGAATTAACCTGTAGAAGATGTCCTAAGGGAGAAAAAACCAAAGAGTGATGGAAAGTAGTGATCTAGAAGGATAAATTGACAAACATGCCCGTGTTTGATGATTACCGAGGTGGGGTGAAAATGAATGGTATGGAGATATGCTAGTTTTGATGTAATATAGAAGCTCTATGATGGATCTGACAAGATGAGGAAAAGAAAAAACACATGGAGAGGTTGAAGAAGGATCTAGGGATGGAAAAAATAGTGACATAAGGCCAATTTGATGGTGACTAGGCTGGGTGACAATGACCGTAGTAGAGTGAGGAAAGGCCGAGGAGAAACAAGCTGGAAGAATGACCTACAAGTAGAAATGCTAGAAGAATAGCTTGATAATGGAGTGATGACAAAAATATAAACAACAAGTTATTAGCCTTAACAAGATAATAGTATAAATGATATAATATGACACCAAAAAGCAATGTAACCTCCCGATGTCACGCAAGCAACCACAACCATCTCCCAAGGGCTACAAGAAGGTTATTGAGATTATCTTGTTTGAAGGTGGATTCGCAAAGTGCAAGAAAAAAAGGTTTTTTTGTCACGCTTGTGTGTTTTCTATCTTGTTTTTTTTTTTTTGGAAAGGATTGAGATAGTCTTATAGGGTCAACGATGACTAGGTTGGGTCATCGCCAACTATGGGGAACATTTCCCCAATGGGTCTGCTTTTGTGATTTTGGTTGATATTTTAGGCATTTAAGAGTTGGAAGGATGTTTTAAAGAATGTGGCTAGGAAGAGGATGTGTCATGGGTAGTTACAGGATAAAAATAGACAAGACAAAAGATAGAAAATTAGAGGGATATGAATTCAGAATGAAAGAATCCTAAGTGGAATATTGATTACGACATGTAGGTGAATATTAATTAATTAATTAATAGGTGATGGGATAAAATGGGCATTTAATTAAATCAAGGGTCATGAATTAAATAAAGGAGGTCTAGTTAGGACCATGGTAAAATATACACATGCCAACAGACAAGGGTAGAGATACTAAATTTTGGTGTCTAAATTTTCCCCTTTTTGTTGAGTGGTTTGTGCTAGCAGGCCTTGAGACAAAAATGATGAGATAAAAAGAGTAGGATGATGATAATGAAGGATTGATGATAATCTCCCCCTCAAATGGGGGATTAATGATGTAAGAGTAAATTGATGATATGTTTGAAAAAAGGTAGATTATAAAGAGCAGATGGGTGAAGAAAGATGGGTAAAATGATAACCAAGGAAAGATGACCCAAGAAAAAGGATCACAATAACAATAAAAACTATGGTTGTGACTCGATATCACATTGGTAGAGGATAAGTGTGGTCTTAATGGAGACAAGCTATAATTCTCTACAGGATAATGAGTGGGTGAAAATCAATGTAGTATGGATGAAATCAGTGATGACCAATGGTTCATAGCCAAACATAAAAGTATGTGCAACTAAATGTGAAAGGTATGCGAAATCCTTCGTACACTTGGAATGAAGTGAAAATTTGTGCATTCGTAAGGGATGAAGATGAAAATTATAGTGCCCCATCATAACACATAGAGGCTAAGAAGGTGAATTGGAAAATAGATGGTGAAATAATATGCTCCAAGGGGGAGGGAATTATGGTTGCAAAGGAAAAAAGGGAATTAAATTCCCCAAGATCGAAAAAGTATGGCTGTAAAGGAAAAAAGGGAAAAAAATCCCCAAGAGGGGAATAGTATGGCTAGAAGGTGGACTTTAAATCAAAATATTTTGCCCCAAAGAAGACACAAATATGACCACATGCGTGGAATTTGAGGGTAGAAATAGATAGAGTGAATTTTGTAATAAAATTTGAGGGGGAATAAATATGGCATCAAAGGAGGAATTCATGCACAAATTTGATAGGAATGTGAAATAAAATTCCCAAAGGAGGAGTAAATATGGCGATAAGGTGAACTTTGAGAGTTTAATGGATTAAAATTCTTGAAGGAAAATAAATATGGCCACAAATGTGGACTTCAAGATGATACGTGGAGGATGAAAAATATGGAAACAAAATTCCCTAAAGGGAGAATATAAACAGCCACAAAGGTGGACTTAAGAAGAGAGAGATTGGATAATATCGAATGAGGTATATGATAAGAAGAAATTGAATGATAACAACCTATAGGTACAAATGACATGACATCATATCAAGGAACATGTAAGAAAAATATGCCTCCAATCATATTGGGGGTAAACAAGAAGGGGATCTAGGTAATGCAAGACACATGCGACCAAAAAAGATGTTAGTACACAACCAAAGACAATTGGTCATACATAAGATAATAAAAAACTTGGATGAAATTAAATTACAAACATAATGTCGATATGAAAAAGGGGGTTTGACATGTAACTTGTACGTGGGAAGAGGGTTCTCTAAAAGTGATGTTCCATAAAACTATGCCCCATCTTTGTGAAGGGGAAAGAGCAAACCGATCAATGAGAGAAGTATACTAGAAGAAAGATGATCAATGTGGGAATATTTCTTAGGGTGCTAGTAAAATGGAAGGCTGATCAATATGAGAAGCCTTCAAATTCCATCATGAGGAGTAGCCATCCTTTGAGGGTATGGTCTACTTTATACATAATATAGATGCAAAGAGTAAAATATATGATAAATTTTTTTTTCTTTTGATTTTTTTGCATGAATAGTTGTCCTTCAAGGGATCATAATGTTTATGCTAAATTTTATTTTTAAAAATAACATCCACGAATTTTGATTTTACATGGGGAAGAGTTGGGACTAACCAAGTAGACCACTTAGGAGGAGATAATGAATGTACAAGAGATACCCCTGGACCCTTTGCATGGTTCCAATAGGTGAATAAGAGGGTTATGATGTAATGGTCACAAAGTTCTCACTAAAGAGGATAACCTATCCATAAGTAATATGTTATAGGTAGAGCCATGGTCCCAATATTTAAGGTCATGTACAGAAAGTGGTGGTAGACCACATAATTCCAAATCATCACAATGGAAGATGGAAGAGGTTAAAATGGAGGAACAATCTAAGAATGAAACTAAGCACACTGGAGGACATGATAACAGTAGAATGGTCATAAGTTCAATGCATTAAAATGTTCCACTTTAGGTTTACCATCAAGTGAGGCCAATTGATAGGCTCCCAACCCATACTTACGCATGATAATGTATGGTCCAATCCAATCGGGGAAAAATTTCCACGTTAGCTCCTTTCTAGAGAAGTGACATTGTGATAGGATAAAATGATAGCTTGCAAGACATTAAACGTGAAATATGAACAAAAAATTAAAAAATTATGTGCTTAAGTGAAAATATGCATCCCCAAAAAGATGAAGAGATGGTCTCCTAAGAGAGAGACAAACATGACCAAAATGGTGGATTATGGATGAGAATAAATGGTCCTTGAATGGAGAGAAAAATATGGCCAGAAAGGTGGACTTTGATGAAAATAAATGGTCCCCCAATAGAAGGAAAAAAATGGTCACAAAGATAGACTTAGAATAAAAATTAATGTTCTCCCGAAGAGAAGGACAACGATGACCACAATAGTGGATTTTTATGATATGGTCCCCCAAGGAAGGAAAACTATGACCACAAAGAGTGGATTTTGAGGACATGGTCCCCCTAAGGGAAATATGGGGTGAGAAGAATATTTAATTTATACTTGAATTACTTGGATGAAGATTGGATAAAATGCAGGACTGCTCAACAGCGTGTAATCGAGAAATAAACATTTCAATCAATGAAAAAAAAGTGAGCTTAAAATGATATCAAGGATGAATTATATTTAATCCGTAAGTGGATCAATTTTAGAATGAATTCCCCCAGCATGTATGGATGAGGAATATGTAAGGGGATAAAAAGAAAGGGGGATTCTCCCAAGTGTTGGGAGACTTAGATTTAGATGAGATAACGAATGCTGAAGGATTTTAGATGGGATCGTCTTAGATTTGTATTAGATATATGGTTGGGGACCACAAGGGTGATTGGTAAGAAAAATAGTATCAATGAACAAAGGGTGACCTTCACGTGTAGGAGATATGCTAAGGGATGATGTGGATGGAGGATTCTTAGGAAACCTAATGGATGGGACATGAATTGGATTGGTCGTGGATGGAGAAGGATGTTCCCTCTAAATGAGGAAATTATCTTTCTCAATAATGTCATAGATGATTTTTGAAAATCCTTACAATGCTCAATATCATGACCCAGGGTACTATGATAATCACAAATGCAATTGTGATAAAACCATGAAGGCTTCTTCCTATTAGGATTAACAAATCTAATGGGAGGAAGCGTGATGGTAGATATTTGGATTAAATGTCTAAGGATATCTATGTAAGATCTAATAGAGGTGGTGTAGGGAAGATTAATCTTGTGAGGCTTGATAGGATGTTTGGGATTAGGCAGATGTAGATTGGATGGGTAAATTAGGCATCTTGAAATATGAATCAACTTTGGGAGGAGAGTTAGATTGTTTGGATTGTGATTTATTATTGTGACATATCTTAGGTGAATTGGTTGGCCCTAAAATAGACGAGGTGTTCATGGGATGGATTTTTTAATGTTGTATTTCTTCGGAGAGGTGAGGTATAATTTCTTACGAGTGTGCATTGGATAATTTTTGGGATGCTTACTAAGAGTCATATATTTTTATCAAAATGGTTTACCCTTAGTAGGGATTACAATAATTTCAACTAGTGGATCTAAATTTTTTTGTTATAGAGGTGGATATCAATGGAGAGAGAGTTGTTTGTATGGGGTTTGTAGATCATGTAGGTTTTGTATTGATTAATGTATAAGTAATTAGTTTATGAGCACCCTTTGTGTTTGCCTCGGTGGAGGTGCTAAAAATTGAGAGGACTTGATTGGTGTGGGAATACATATGAATGTTGAAATGGAATATTTCATAAGATTAGGTGTATAATATTGGGTAATAACAAGTGGTGTGGCCATGGGTGAAGATGTAGTAGTAGGTGTGTTTGAAAAATATATGGGTGAAGGAACAAATGTGAGATATGTAAAGATAGGTGTGTATATCAATGGGGCTGAAATAGGTGCTAAGGATGAATATGATGTGATAGATTGGGGCATGATAAAATTGGATGAAGTTGTAATGTCCCCAGAGGACATATTTTTTCTGCTAGATGGATTTTAGACAATCCCCAATCCTCATATCACAACTTATAACACAAATATTAAATATACTTTTGCAGATATGGATTTATAGAGGAAATTATGACTTGGGTAGGATTAAACACCACAAAAAATCAGTCCCTAAATCTATATTATTGAACTCAAATGTAGTATGTCTGATTTATAAAGCCCAAATATGCATAAAAATTCATATTTATGATGTAAATTATTTAAAAACCCTGTCTCATCATAACTTCAAAAATTCATATCTTTTGCTAAAGAAGTCCAAATGAGCTGAAACTTTGGATCTTGGGCCAAAAAAATATGAGGAATAATATTCAAAAATTATTTTTCACATAGTAAATAAGAAAACCTAATTTTCCCCTAAAACATAGGTTGCCTATCACATTTAAGGCATCAAATCAGCTCTAAAAATAAAGAAAACAAGATACTTTGATTCCAAACATTCACCTCAAGATATAACAAAAAAAATCAGATTTTTAAGTACCTCTAAATCACACAAAACAGCTAATAAGTGGGTCGCTCCACTAGATATTAATAGAAGAATAACCGCTGCAATATTTCTTTAAATCCTTGCTAGAAAAAGATTACAAAAATTCTCTAAAATTAATCTCTACAAATCAACAATGAATCAACTCCAATAATGGAAAACTAGGGTGGATATTTCACTACCAAAGAGTTTCCTAATATCTAGGAATGGATCTCTCACCACCAAAGCTAGGGTCCCTATGGAATCTTACTTCACAAGCTAAGGAAAATATAAGTGTGTATGTAAAAGCTACAAGCTTAAAACACAAATAAGAAAGTATCAAATGGTTATGGAATACCTTCCCCTCAAGTTCACTTCTCCTTATAAAGGAAGAACA
Organism: Taxus wallichiana var. yunnanensis; assembly: GCA_018340775.1. NCBI lineage: Eukaryota > Viridiplantae > Streptophyta > Pinopsida > Cupressales > Taxaceae > Taxus > Taxus wallichiana. The sequence continues at coordinate 52,465,288 of CM031233.1, forward strand.
AACCCAAAACAACCTCTACAATATCCAATTAGTTCACAAGGATTTTCCCTATGCAAGCATTTAACATTTTCCCATATTAAATGTTTTTTCCAACAATTTTTTCCCTCCTAATGCAAGTCACATTTTTTAGGGGAAATACATAGTAAAATGGGCATTTATCCTTTTTATGTTCCCATTCTCCCTTCTAAAGCAAGTCACCTTTTCACCTTGGATGGATAAAAATTTATATTTGGTCCTTATCTATCCTAGATTTAATAATTATTAAGTCATATAAATTATTATAAGTGCTCTATATAACTTAAGTCACCCTTATATTTTTCCTTTAGACGTCGGGTTGACAAAATAGGCCAAAATTCTTCGAATGGGAAGGGGATATTACAATAATCCCTTCCTAAAATTGCTTTCCCTCAAGAAATTTCATCTTTATTTTTCCAAGAGCCATGCACAAGAGACAAAACATGATAAAGTGTTCTACCATCTGGGCCCATGTACCTATTAAGTGAACTAAAAATTGCCACCAGATATCATCCACAAGATGATCATATACACATAGTTGGAGAAATGATTCAACAAAATCCATGTTGAAGAATTCATCATCTACCATGCCATGAATCTCATGATGGAAATAAATTTGAATAGGTAAAGCAATAAATAATACATGTTATTATGCTCTTCATACCTTTCAATGCCATCAATTTCCTTGGTGTGTTCAAGATATACATATGTTGCGATGCCCCCAACATTGTTTCCTGAGTGTCTGTTGAAAGTATCTGAAATCTGATCAAAATTTTCTAGTTTGGAAATTACAGTGATGACTACAATTTCACACAAGTGTCCATGTGAGGTTTCTCCTCAGGTGCAAATTGATCTATAAAGACTTTTTTTCGGTGTAGACTTCCTTAAATCATTTTCCCACATCTTTTCCTTGAACTCTTGTAGGTGTTATCTTGCTTGAGTGGCTATCAATCTAACAGATCTAGCTCTGCTATTCTATTCCTCACACATTTTTAGAGTTTCTATTACATCCTCCTTACTTGTCATATACAAATTTACTCTCCCGAGATGGAATAATTTCTTTAACAAGCAAAGTTTCATTAATGCAATTATTTTTCTCAATGAAAATCATACCTTTTTCTCTAGAAGCTTCTTATTCTTCAAATGACTTATTTTGTAATTTAGGTATCGGCATATGATGACCTCACTTGAGCTTGCTACCAATCTTCATCATGCAATAATTTGGAAATGGAATATTATTTATGAAACCCTTACTCAAATATTGGTATTTCCTCCAACAAGAATCCTCATCAATCACCTCTATTGGGTGTCCTTTATTATTGTTCTCACCCTTTTCCTTATTTTCCCAAGATTTTATTTGATTCAAATTCTGAGTGAGTTGGCTTAAATAAAGGTTTGTGGCTTCCTATTGTTTCACCATGTTGGTGAACATTTCCTTCATAAAACCCACATTGAGATCTTTCCATCTGTTATATTATGACCTTTTTACTACCCAACAAAGTTGGAGTAACAACATATTGATACCATTTTTAATGTCCCCAATGGACATTATTTTTCCCCTAGATATATTTTAGGCAATCTCTAATCCTCATATCACAACTTATAACACAAAGATTAAATTTACTTTTATAGATCTTGATTTATAAAGGAAATTGTGACTTGGGTAGGATTAAACACCACCAAAACTCAACCCCTAAGTTTATATCATTCCACTCAAATCTAGTAACACTAATTTATAAATCCCAAATATGTATAAAAATGCACATTTCTTATGTAAATAATTTAAAAACCACTGTGCTTTCTACATAACTTCAAAAATTTATATTTTTGCTAGAGAATTCGAAATGAGCTGAAACTTTGGATCTTGGGCCAAAAACATATGAAGAATAATATTCCAAAATTAGTTTTTTCATAATAAACAAGAAACCCTAATTTTTCCTTAAAATGTAGGTCACCTAGCACATTTAGGGCATCAAATCAACTCTAAAAATTAAGAAAACAAGCTACTTTTATTCCCAACATTCACCTCAAGATATAACAATACAAATAAGATTTCTAAGTACCTCTAAAGAACAAAAATCATCCAATAAGTGGGTCACTCCACTAGTAATTAATAGACTAACAACCGCTGCAATATTTCTTTAAATCCTTTCTACAAAAATGTGCCAAAAACTCCTATGAAATTAATCTCTACAAATCAGCCATGAATCAACTCCAATAATGAAAAACTAGGGTGGATATTTCACCATTGAAGAGTTCCCTATTGGCTAGGAATGGATCTCTCACCACCAAATCTAGGGTCCCTGTGGGATCTTATTCCACAAGATAAAGAAAATATAAGTGTGTATGCAAAAACTATAGGCTTAAGACACAAATCAGAAAATATCAAATGGTTATGGAATACCTTCCCCTCAAGTTGACTTCTCCTTATAAAGGAATAATAGACCCAAAATAACCTCTACAATATCCAATTAGTTTAGAAGGATTTTCCTATGCAATCATTTACTATTTTCCCATATTAAATGCTTTTTCCAACAACGTTTTCCCTCCTAATGCAAGTCGCATTTTTCTAGGGGAAATACATAGTAAAATGGGCATTTATCCTTTCTATGTTCCCAATCCCCTTATAAGGAAAGTCACATTTTCACCTTGGATGGATAAAAATTTATATTTGGGCCTTTTACATCCTAGATTTAATAATTATTAAATCATATATATTATTATAAGTTCTCTATATATTTGTTTATTTTATTAATGACATTTTACAATAGTTAAATATAACTTAAGTCACCCTTATATTTTTCCTTTAGCCATCGGGTTGAAAAAAATAGGCCAAAGGTCTTCGAATGGGAAGGAAATGTTACAATCCTCCCTTCCCAAAATTACTTTCCCTCAAGAAATTGCATCTTTTTTTTTTTTTTCAAGAGCCATGCAAAAGAGACAATATGTTGAAGTGTTCTACCATCCGGTCCCTTGTACCTATTAAGTGAGCTAAAACTTGTCACAATCTATCATCCACAAGATTATCATATACACATAGTTGGAGCAATGGTTCAACAAAATACATATTGAATAATTCAGCATCTACCATACCATGCATCTCATGATAGAAATAAATTTGAATAGGCAGCAATAAATAAGACATGTTATTATGCTTTTCATACCTTTCAATGCCATCAATGTCCATTGTGTGCTCAAGATAGACATATGTTGAGTTTCCCCAAGATTTTTTCCTGAGTTTTCATTGAAAGTATCCGAAAGATGATCAAAATTTGTTGGTTTGGAAATTTCAGTAGGTTATAATTTCAGACAAGTTTCCATGTGAGGCTTCGCCTCATGTGCAAGTTTCTCTATAAATACTTTTTTCATGGGTGTAGACTTCTTGCATCATTTTCCCACATATTTTACTTGAACTCTTGTAGGTTTTGTCTTGCTTGAGAGGCTATTAATCTAATAGCTCTAGCTCTACTATTCTATTCCTCACACATGTTTAGAGTTTCCATTACATCCTCCTTGCTTGCATATACAAATTTCTTCTCCCGAGATGGAATAATTTCTCTAAGAATAAAAGTTTCATTAATACAATTATTTTTTCAATGAAAATCATACCTTTTTCTCTAGAAGCTTCTTCTTCTTCAAATGACTTATTTTTTAATTCAGGTATCGGCATATGATGACCTCGCTTGGGCTTTCTACTAATCTTCATCATGCAATAATTTGAAAATGGAATATTATCTATGAAACTCTTACTCAAAGATTGGTATTTCTTCTAACAAGAATCCTCATCAATCACCTCTATTGGGTGCCTTTTATTATTGTTCTCACCTTTTTCCTTATTATCCCAAGATTTTATTTGATTCAAATTCTGAGTGAGCTGGCTTAAATAAAGGTTTGTGGCTTCTTGTTCTTTCACCATGTTGGTGAACATTTCCTTCATAAAACCCACATTGAGATCTTTCCAATCTGTTATATTATGACCTTTTTGCTACCTAACGAGGTTAGAGTAAAAAAATATTTTATACGATTTGTAATGTCCCCAATGGACATATTTTTTCCCTAGATGGATTTTAGGCAAATCCCTAATCCTCATATCACAACTTATAACACAAAGATTAAATTTACTTTTGCAGATCTTGATTTATAAAGGAAATTATGACTTGGGTAGGATTAAACACCACCAAAACTCAACCCCTAAATCTATATTATTCCACTTGAATCTAGTAACACTAATTTATAAACCCCAAATATGTATAAAAATGCATATTTCTGATGTAAATTATTTAGAAACCCCGTCTGCTACATAACTTCAAAAATTCATATCTTTTGCTTGAGAAGTCCAAATGAGCTAAAAATTTGGACCTTGGGCCAAAAAAATATGAAGAATAATATTCCAAAACTAGATTTTTCATAATAAACATGGAACCCTAAGTTTTCCCTAAAAATTAGGTCACCTAGCACATTTAGGGTATCAAATCAACTCTAAAAATTAAGAAAACAAGCTACTTTTATTCCCAACATTCACCTCAAGATATTACAAAAAAAAATAGATTTGTAAGTACCTCTAAAGCACACAAATCAGCCAATAAGTGGGTCACTCCACTAGAGATTAATAGACCAACAACCACTATAATATTTCTTTAAATCCTTGCTACAAAAATGTGCTAAGAACTCCTCTAAAACTAATCTCTACAAATCAGCCATGAATCAACTCAAATAATGACAAACTAGGGTGGATATTTCACCATCAAAGAGTGCCCTACTGGCTAGGAATGGATATCTCACCACTGAAGCTAGGGTCCATGTGGGATCTTACTCCACAAGCTAAAGAAAATCTTAGTGTGTATGCAAAAGCTACAAGCTTAAGACAAAAATCAGAAAATATTAAATGGTTATGGAATACCTTCCCCTCAAGTTGACTTCTCCTTATAAAGAAATAAGAGACCCAAAACAACCTCTACAATATCCAATTAGTTCACAAGGATTTTCCCTATGAAATCATTTAATATTTTCTAATATCAAATGTTTTTTCCAACAAAATTTTTCCTCCTAATGCAAGTCACAATTTTCTAGGGAAAATACATAGTAAAATGGGAATTTATCCTTTCTATGTTCCCATTCCCCCTTTTAAGGAAATTCCCCTTTTCACCTAGGATGGATAATAATTTATATTTGGGCCTTTTCCATCCTAGATTTAATAATTATTAAGTCATATAAATTATTATAAGTTCTCTATATATATTTTTATTTTATTAATGACACTTTATAATAATTAAATATAACTTAAGTCACCCTTACATTTTTCCTTTGGTCATCGGGTTGACAAAATAGGTCGAAGGTCTTTAAATGGGAAAGGGATATTAAATAAGTAGGGGGTATAGTCAAAGTTGATATAGATGTTGTAAGGGTAGGAGTAGGTATATGTATATGACAAGTAGTAAAATTTGATATTGGTGTGATAGTTATGGATACAATAGGTTCTTAATAAGGGGTGGGAAAAATGTCTAAGGTAGGAACAAGCAAAGTCATTGATGAGATGAGATATTGGTTAATAGTGTTAATGGTGTGAGCATTTGGTAGTTGAAATGTAGAAGTGGTGCCTCGATTTTTTGGTGGTTGATTAGGAAAATATTTCTTAATTATATATATAAATTGTTTGGAGAGGTGGTCAAAGGTGGAGCTATATACTTGGATAGGCCCCTGATTTATAAGTTGTTGCATGAAATATTTGAAGGAAAGACACTTCTCATTTTTGTGACCTTTGACTTGATGATATTTACAATAGTGGTATTTGTGATTCTCGCGTGGTATTGGGTCACGAGTCATCCATGGGTTCTATGGGAGTAATTCTGATGGACTATACTACCATGAACTTGTTAAATACCAAACTATAGGATTCCACCAAGGGCGTATAGTTAGGATATGGTCTAAAAGCTCTTTACGAAGACTCTTTGTGTGAGGAAAATTTGGATGGAGATTGAACCATGAAGGTATTGGTGGTAGTTTTTGACTTGTCACTATGTGTAGTGGGTTTGATGAACTCGGTCTTAGGATTGTTTGATCAAAGTTTGAGTTGGTCTTTCTCAAGAGCTCAAGTTTCATGTTTGCAAGCCATAGTGAAGGATTCTATGATTGTTTGAAATGCTTGGATTTGTAATATAGAAGAAATATGATTTACACAGAACATGAGAAGAGTTTGATGAGTTCAGTTTGTAGAAGAGTAAATGATAGTTAATTTATAAGGCCATTCCATCAAGTGAAAAAATATATGATAGAATCATCATGAAAATGTGTAATGACGTATAAGTCATTGATAGTGATCTCGAACGTAATATTAATTGAAAAATTATCTAGCAATAATTTCCTAAGTTGGGTAAAGGAGATTAACTAATGTTGAGGAATCTCGTTGTCCAGCCAAAGATATAGGGAAGGTGCAAAGCGTAAGTTCCCGATCATGTGAAATAAGGTCACATACATGTTTAAATGCACATAGATTTGGTTAGGGATCTTCCTTACTGTTGAACTTGGTAAACTTTGGAATATCCCAATGAGGAGGGTAAGGTTTGATTGGAAATGGAGGAAGAATGGTTTCATTATAGTTTTTTTGTAAGATAATGTAGCCTTAAGTCCCAAGGTAGTGGCCTCTAGACTAGCCAACCTATTTATTAAGGCATGATGATAGGTTGAGATTGTGGTTGTGTGCCATGAAAAGTAGCTTGATAAGGTAGTTGATAATTTTGTGGATGTGTGGGTGTTTGATGAATCATTTGATAAGGATTAATATATATCATGGGTTGATATTGGATAAGTTGTTATAATGATTGATGTTGAGAAATAGGGACATGATGTGATTGTTGGGGTTGGGCAAGTTGTTGAAATATATGATGAGTGGGGGTATGATTGTTAAAATTTTGAAATTGTTGGGTACACGTACTTGTAGTGGATGGAATACGATAGAGTTTAGATAAAGCAACATGGGTGGAATGGGATCCACTAATTGAATAGATTGATAGGATTGAAATTTTTGGAAAATTTATGAAATAAGAATTCATGTATGGGGATACAAGGAGGTCCCATATTCTCTAAAGGATTGGAAGATGGGGGTGTATTTGGTCTAGAAATGTTATATTGATTATAGATACGAAGATAGGTATGATTTTGGATGACATGGTCCTCGGAAGCGAGACCATGTATCCAAGGGGTTGGGAAACCAAAGGAGGGGTCTCAAAATTATAATCTTGTTTGGAAGGATTATTAGAGGAAGGGATGTCATTAGATGGAGTGGTTTGTTGCGTTATCTCGACTTGAGGAAAGGCCAAAATAGGCATGAAATAGGTGAGCATTTTTTATGTAATTTGTTAAAAAAATCAAGTAACAAGCTCCTTATTAACATGATTAATTAATAAATATGAGAAATAAAAAGGGAGGTGGATAATGAGGGTACCTAAGGAATGAAAGTCTAAAGCTGGTTTTAAGTAGTTATGGATAGGATATTTTGGGCAACTTCCTATTGGGTGATGAAATCCTAATCAGTCCACTGGGTAGGAATATTTCTAGATGTGTTGATTGATGTGTGAGGTTTATGTTGTGTGTGAAAGAGTGTGAGATGTAACAAGTTAACCCATACTTACACTATGTGAGTAAGTAGGATGGATAAAAGAAAGGTTTTATTTAAAACCAAATCAAAGTGTGATCTTTCGATGAGGAAACACACAAGAAAGGGAAATATGATGCAAAAAGGAGAAAATAGGGAAAAATGAGGAATACCTAGATATAGATTTTCCTTTTTATCTGAACTTTAGGGGAAGAGAAATCCAAGTAGCTAAACCCAACATGAGCAAGAAAAAAGTGAATCCTTGTGTTGTAGTGTTAGTAGAAGACAAAAGAGACAAAAATAGAAGGAAATGCAAGGTATCACCTAAGGGGTGGTCCCAATGGGTGTGTCAGGAATGTTTTTGTAATTTTCTCATTCAATTCAAATAAAGTATGTTAGTTACTAAAGAAAGCTAAAAAACTTAGAAAATGGAGGTTTATGGTACCTCAAATGTAACATTCCCATTTTAAGACTTTAGAAACAAGGGAATTTATTTTATCATACATAATTTTCTTTATTATGAATTAACATAATTTAGAACACATTCCAATGAGAATCCATCTCATAATATAAAACCATATGCAACTGTAAATGACTCGGTGAAACACCGATCTCTCATTTCATGACTCGGTATTAAACCAATCACTCATGTTAACTCAATAATGTGTATATTATATATTCTTGGTTTCTTTTACCTTTTTATGGGTACCCAAGTGTTATGTCTAAGAGGCCTATCTAAATATCTGTTACCGATATAATCTAAAATCCTACATCTTAGACTAGGTGACATAAGACAAGGAAACTAGTAGCCTCCGATACTTTGACCAATGTTTTTAAAAATGTTTATCATGTTTACATTCCTAGATGACATAATCATCAAACAAAATAAGTCCCTCACCAAACTTATTCTATTATCTAGAGTGGTCTTTCCTAACTTCACATCAATCTAACTTTGATTGAAGGTGTCACATTAAAAAAGGTTAGAAACATGCACTAGTGTGGAAGAATACTCATGATGACTAAGGGTACATAGACATACTCAATCTAGTTACGTATATTGGGTGTGTCTAGTTATCCTAAGTCAACATGAGTTGACCTTGACACTAGGTTATGTTTCTATCCTTGTATAGGGTATAACTGTGACCCAGTCTTACACTTATGTCGATTAAGTTAAAAAACTAAGTGGGGTGTTGAGACATAACAACTACATCCTACTATCCTCATAATGAATCATGTCATTACGAAGGTACTATGCTACAATTGATGTTTACCAACATCAAACTTAGTTTCCTCAACTACACTAACATACGTAAGATTATAAGTTTATTATCCTATTTAATCATTGGTTTAAATATTAATGATAAGAATGCTTAAGGATTCAACTAGAATAATTTAACCTATAAGGTTACAAGTTGAAATTATATGTGAGGTAGGTATGTAGGTAAAATCTACTTTCAAACCATTGAATTACATGTTTAAGTTTTTATTTAAATGAATCTTCTTGTATCATATATCGACATGATTTTTCTTGAAGTTATGAAAGTGTGTTTATTATATCCTTTCTTATTTCATCCTTAGCTTAAACAAGTTTAATTAAAACCTTTGTTTTAGACTTCATGAAGATAAAGTGTAAATCCCATTTACTCCCCTTTTAAGAATTCCATATTGGATTAAATAAATATGCCTAATGAAGAACACATTCAACCATTCACTTATTATATTCATAAAAATTCTTCAGATAAATTTCTATGATTGATTTCAAGGAAAATATCCTTTTTCCTATATCAAGGACTAATGTCCATTTATGAAAATAGATTAGATATGTTTCAAATACATTAAAAATTCATACATATATATCTATATAATTCAATCATAGTTATTTTATATTGTTTAAGGATATATTTATGAGTGTCAACTTATTAGTTGCATCCCTTTATGTGAATCTAAATGAACTAATATTTCAGATCCTCAAACCAAATCCCATAACACTTAAATATATAAATTTCCCTCCTTTATTTAGGATAATACTTAATAATGCATCCTAATTTATGCCAAATAAGGTATTACAAATAAGTATTATTCAACAAAAACAAAACCATTTATTCACAACGAGGAATGATCCACTCATTGTTTACAAAATTATTTCGTAGAGATTACAAGGTGTCATAACAACAATATAAAAATAGTTTTATTACAAATTTCTTTTCTGACAAAGTACATCTCAGGTAATGACGCCACATAATCATCATAATAAAGATACAATTTCTTTTAGTAAAACATATGTAACTTTATATATGTCTTTCTCCTTTCATCTTTTACAAAATCCATCTGCAGAATTGTTAGCAAGACTCACTTCATTTGAACTAAGCATGATAAGCACTAAAACATTAAAATGTTGTGATTTTATCTAACTGTTCCATAAAAATAACCTTTTTGTTTATGAAACTCATAAGATAATACAACAAGATAAAAAAGAAAGACTTTTCCCTAATAGATTACAACCAAGAAGGAGAGAAAATATTAAATTTTCTATATGTAAGGATTAAGTAAGGACTAATTAATCAGCATAGTTAATCCTAACTTTTCATCATAAAAATATTTTCAACATGCTGCAAATCAAGTAGTAGATTAAAGAAAGGGAAATTCATATTTTATCCTAACTCTACCTTATCATTCCATTTCCAAGTTAGGATCCTCCATTCAACTAGTTCTAACTTGTCAACATAAAATATTACTAGATATACAAATCTACCTTTCATAATAGGTATACTATTTTTCTATTTCAAGTTAACATACATATCAATATATGAAAGACTAATAAAATAAAACAAATTATATTCCATTAGAAAATAATTAATATATCAAGATCGAACATAGGATTAATTGGATTGATTAAGAATATGTCTCAATGTTCCGTAAGGAAGACTTAATTAATTAGAGAAAACAAGTTATCTCACAAGAAGTATTCTAAAAGACACGAGTGAGTTCATTTCAAGTTCAAATCAAAGAAACAATCATAAATAACACTCAATAGTCCTAAAAATGCACTTTTATAGCAATCATAATCCAAAGGAAGGAGGAGCTACCATTATGAGCTACACATAAGTTTAAACTAACCATTATCAAGAATAGAAAGGGACGAATGGTTAAAGTTTAGAATCTACACAAGACTCAATACATTCTCACAGAAATAACTAAACTTAGACCCATATGATTCAAGGTCAAAAAAAACTAAGACCTAACTCAAAGGTGAAAGTGAAATAAACTATGCAAGATAGAAAAGGAACAACAATTATTCTCGAGTAATTAAGTTTCCCAAAATAGGAAAAGAGTGAGATAACGGTCCCTTCAACCATCCAGATTCATTTGAGATACCATCATTAGCCAAAAATTAGGTAACAATTAACACATCACCCAAAAAATAACAAAAGCAAGACATTCTATAGTTCTACTAGATAGTTCTTCCTCCTACGCAAGACATTATCCCCATACTTGGATTAACCCAATTAACAATTGACTTGCTTCAGTTCCAAGTAACTCAATGACGAAATATGGGAGAGAAAACTAGAATGAGTTTGAAAAAGTCTCCAAAGAACTTACAATCAACCAACAAGAGGTAGATAGATCATTCGAGAAACCTCCCAATAAAAAGGGTTCAACATCCATCAACAATTCAAGAAAACTTTCCCAGATCAAAAAATCTGTTAAGGAACACAAAATCCCAAGGTGGGTTAACAAATAATTAAAAGAAGTAAAAGCAACAGAACATAGTTTAAACATTCTCAGACATATTTCCCTAATATACCTTCATCAACAACAACTTACATTCATACAAATCTCAACAAAAAGTAAAGATATTATACTATCCAACTCAAGGTGACCATTCACTTACTCCTAACCCGAATGGTAAAAACAAAATATTCAAGGAAGTACAAACATGAATGGTTGTCCTTAAACTAATGGATTTCATTAATATCAACAAAGATAATGACCCAATATGTTGAATACAAAGATTTCAATAGTTATCCATTAGGGGAAAACCTCAAAATAATTACATCACGAACTAATCAAATGTGTGCTATGGATGAACGAGTGTAAATTAGATGATGGGATCCTTGTTGTTACAAGGTAATGACCAGCAACTCGAGATAAACTAAGAAAAATGGATTGGATGGCGTATGTGTGGGTTGTCAAAAACACTAGGTCCAAGAAGTGTTACCTTCCTTTTGCATATGTCAACCCTCGTTTGATAAGAGAAAGTGAAATAAAAGATGGATAATCTGATAGCATGCAAAAACATAAATACTACTAAATCTGAAAGTAATAAAGATAGATTTAAGTACTATTCTAACTGAATAAAATACAAATCAAATGTTACCTAATTGGGTCAAAAGAGATCCAAACTATACAGAGGCAGTCGATGGCGACATGGGTGAGTGTATCTAAAAATGACCTAAGTATGCGGACTGAAGAGGTCTAAATGCAAACTAGATGCATCAGAAACCTATGAATGCTAGATTCAACCTGCAAAAGATGGCCTAGGGGAGAAAACACCATAAAGTGAGTGAAATTAGGTATCTGTAAGGCTAAATTTAAAAATAGGTCCCTAGTTGAGGGTGACTAGGGTGGGGTGAAAATGAATAAGATGTCGATAGGCTAGTTTTGATGAAATAGAAAAGCTCTGTGAGGGATCTGACAAGTTGAGGCATAGAAAGAACATAGGAAGAGGTTGAAGGATTTGGGGATGGAAAACACAAGTGACAAAGGATAAGTTGATGGTGACTGGGCTAGGAAACAAATGTTATATCGTGAGTGAGGCAAGGCCGAGGTGAAACGAATGGAAGAATGACCTCTAAGTAGAAATTCTAGAAGAACAACTTGATAACAAAGTTACTGACGGCTGACTCAGAACTTGCAAGATGTTAGAATTAACAATATAATAGAAGAACTGATATAAGATGACACCAAAAATCAATGTAACCTCTCGATGTCATGCAACAAATCAAAACCAATTCCCAAGGGTTGTAAGAAGGTTTGTGAGATGCTTTAGTTCGAAGATGGATTCGAAAAGTGTAAGAAAAACAAGTTTTTTGTCATGCCTGTGTGTTTTCTATCTTTTTGTGTGTTTTTTTATAAAGCATTGAGAGTCTTATTGGGTCGATGGGGACTAGGCTTGGTCACCACTGACTACGAGAATAGTTTCCCCAATGGGGCTAATTTTTGATTTTGGCCAAGATTTTTAGCATTTAAGAGTTGGAAGGATGTTTTAAAGCATATATATGGGAAGAGGATGTGTCATGGGTAGTTAGGGGATAAACATAGGTAGGGGGATGTGGATTTATAATGAAAGCATCCTAAATGGAAGGTTGATTAGGGCATGTGGGTGGATATTAATTAATTAATTAATTAATGAGAATCAATTAATTAATGTTTATTAAATAAGAATTAATAGGTGATGGGATGAATGGGAATTTAATTAAATAAAGGTGAATGAATTAAATAAAGGGTTCCTAGTTAGGACCTTGGTAAAATATGCGCACGCGGGTATACAAAGGTGGAGATACCAAATTTTTGTTTCTACAAACCCTATGTAATAAAATCTTCTGAATTGAATGAATAGGCTACCATATGTTGAAATCAATTATTTTTCTTTAGCACACACTCTTAGTTGTATTTCCTTATAGTAGCCTTACTATATACATAGTAAAAACATCGTTCACCCTTCTAAAATGGTATTTACTATTTTCAAAGATGAGTTGTGGGTAATACTCATAGAATGGTCCATTTTTATTATCCTCCTGAGATGATAGTCCTACCCATACCATATAACCTGTAATTGTTTGTGTGATGTAAGAAATCATGTAGAATTTATTACTTTGTTGCACATTAACTAGTTGCTCACTGAGATTTTCAAAAATTATTTCTCCCTAATTCAGGATTTGTTTTCCCTCATAGATGATGTTGATGTAGACACACATCTAAAATTGGAACTCATTGGTGATAGGAAGGCCTATTAATCTAGATAGTAAGGTGATCATTTCAAATAAATCTTCCTTGAAGTCTGACCTATATAGGAATTTTGGTAGTTTAGAAGCTCCTCTCTTTTAGGACATAAGCCATGATTTAGCTATCATTTCCTTTTATTTATCTTTGTCTTTCTCAAAAAAAATTTGATCCTAGGATTTAGTCAGAGTGTTGAATTATTCAATGAAAGGGATTCTTAGGCTAAGTTTGTGTAATTGGAAAAATTTTGGCAATAACTTGGCCCTGAGAATATCTATTTTTTTTAGACATATGATAAAAAAAGAGGCACAAGATAATACAATGTATGTACATTGAAGATATATAGGGAAGCCAAAAACATAAGTAATTCCACTATCCTTAATCCATTGGGCTATGGGAGTAAGGGTAGATTCAGAGATACGAGCCAAAAAATCATCAAATTTAATGTGTCTAATCACTATCTTCAATGTTAGGCACATAAGTCTCTAAGGAAGAGATGTGTTCATACCCCCCATATTAGAATTTCATGGTGGTGAGATGAGGAGAGAAACTTAGAAAAATGAGGATTTAACAATGGTTTCAGGAAAGACTGAAGAGGATGATAGGAAACTTAGTTTTCTATCAAACAGGATTAGGGAAGTATAAAATGACTCACCTATAGCATAGGATGAATAGTGAATTTTCCATGACTCCAACATACTTTGAATTATTAAAAATGGATGATAAATGGGTAAGGTATGACCATATATGTTAGCTAGGGTGTAGGTGTAGAAACCAACGAGTGCACAATCACAATTCAAGATTTGGAATGGTAATAATTATTTACACTATCCTTCTTATAATAGAAAATGTTGAGGTAATAGGTTAATTTAACAAAAATATTACAATGCGGGTGGTGGGTAATTTCCTAGAACTCATTAAAATCCATTTTCCTCAAAGTTGCGGATATGTCGGGTTTTCGGGAATTGGAGGCTCGAGGGAATAAGTACCTTGTGTTCCAAAAATATACAAAAATACTTTGTAGTAAAGAGGATAAATAAATGGATGTGGAAGGAAGGATCTTGGGGGAATAAATACTTGGGAAAAACACGGTCGAGTACCATAAACATCTGCAATACCTAAACTAAAAATATATGTTAAAGGAAGGAAACACTTGCAGATGGAAGGAAAGTGCGAGGAACAAGGAGATGCAACAAACAAAGGCCTAGAAGGTAGATGGGTCATGAGTACTTTGAATTCCCATGATGTCCACAATGTTAATGGTTTTAATGAAATGTGGATGATATGAGGTTGTGGGGAACAAAGAGTAGTGAGGATTAGTTCTGCTCGACAAAAAGGTTTCCACATAGTTATAAAACAAAGGATTGCAGGTTCAAGTTCCATGAGGAAAATGAGCAAGTGTGGGCACTAGGGACTCAGATGGAACAATTTGATAAGGAACATGAAGATCTGTAATACACTATGACATAATGAAATTTGGGTAAAATAGAGATGTAAAGATTTGAAGGCACAGAGGAAAATGTTCGTACAACACCCACAATCTCCAAAATACACACATTTAGACCTCATAACCTCAAAAATGACTTACTAATATAAAATTTTCCACTCTACAGCACTGTACAAAGGAAATCAAATTGGGTAAAAGGGTCACTTCACCAAAAAATTAAAAAAAAATCACATTTTTGGGTAAGTGACAAGTGGAATATTTAATTAAATAGATGAACATCTTCCTTGCGCATTGTTATACTTAGAGGAATAGTTATCATTTCATATTCAGATGGAGTCATATCTCTAATAGGATTTACTAGCTTAGGTGAATATACATCCATATATTGATTTCCCGAGGCACCAACGAAGAAGTGGGAAGAAGTTTGAGATTTTTACCTCACTTTATTTTCACCATTATTGAAATGGATTGAAAATTGGGAACCATTGGTTTTTAAACTATACGAGTCTATCCTCTAATCATTTCTTGTACTCAAGGGAAGATTTCAGTTGATTTAGGATCAACACTGGGCATGATTGCAGTTTCACACTCATAGTGAGAGGGTACATCCTAAATTTCTTGAGTTGGCACAACTTCAGAGGAGGAGAGGTCTTGAGACTGATGATGAATTAGTGGATGAGAGGGATACATTTATCCTTGTTATATATATATTTTTAGTGTCTTCCTAGAACTTTCTTTTCTTTTGCAACCTCATATAGTGAGAAATTTTGACATCCATTAATTTTATTTCATGATATCTCTTGAGTGAGTAGAGATTGAATTCCTCTCAATTATATTTGAAACCGAGATATGAGAGACATGCCTATTGAGAGTTGGAATACCTCCTACTTCATAAACTACAACCGTCTTTTTACTAAACCATTCATTGGATATTTGGATTACCAACTCAGTTCTTTCACTGATGTCTCTTGAATCACGAATGCTCCATGAGATATGTGGGAGAGGAGAGGCCTTCATTGTTTGATATTAAGGATCATACAAATCAGTACCATCATCTTCGATACCATCCATGAACCATTCAAATATTAAATTTCTCATTTTATTGATGGTCATTCTCATATGATCCCACATTTTCCCCTCAATATCATCCCAACAATTGACCCTGTATTCATTAATTTGGGAAAGATGGTGCAAATAATGAAGATGGAAGGTCTCATGGTTTCTTCAATCATCAAAATTTTCACTAGGCATATTTGAATAGGGGTTTTCAAGGGGGAAAATGAAAATTCAAGATTTTTAGCATAATTTCCATTATTGCAAGAGAATATTTTGAGAGAGATAGGAAATGACACAACTTTATTCCTGTGGTTTTGAGTTTTACGCTTTTTCATGGGAAAGTTGTATGCATAGCTCAAACATCACAATATTATCACCGAGGTACCTAGGGAGCTTGTGAGGATAGAATTCAAACCCTAAGACTCTAAAATATGATAAGGTTGAGAACTAGGTGAAATATGACCCATATCTTTCAATCAATGTTGTGGTTTAAGGTGACGATATCAAATTTGGGTTACCTACCAAGAACCGTATGATAAACATTATGAATACATCATTAACCCTTAAGAAATGATGATTGAATTTACTTCAAAATCAGTTGTGGGTATCTTTCATAAGTAGAAGCCTTATAAAAGACATTATGAGCGAGAATCAAGCCTTTAAATGGTCTCATACTCAAGAGATCATATACAATGTATGATGTCATTAAGAACCTTTTCATAACCTCCAAATGAATAATTTGATGGTGGATGTTGTCACTGGTTATTTATCCCCAATCAATCATATTATTTCATTCGATGAAAATAAGGATGAATTGTGTCATCTAATCTTGAAAATATTGTATGACCTCTTCTCTAATTACCCTACTCAGTAGAATGATGGCATCTTAATATCCTTTATGAAACTCACTTTTAGAAAAAGATTTTATCACATGTGAAGTAATCCTCCCTTGTTTCAACCATGATACTAGTGAAAGACCCTAGATATATGAATTTTTATTCAACCGTTCACTTGATGTAAATTTCTTTGTGACTATGACAATATTGTTACATGTTGGGATTTTTATACACTGTAAAATGCCCTTCAAGTGACCACCGCAAGTATAGAATTGTCTTCAGCTTTTATGATCCTTCATTTAGGATTTTAGTGATGAGAAAATGTTAGTAATAGTTATGTAATTTGAATAGATATGGGATGCATCCTACACTATACAATCCACTTGTGAAAACCTTTTCCTCGACCCGCCTCTCGGCCTCCGAGCATCTGACTCTTCAGGTCTTCGAGGTCTAGGTGAGAAACATCACTTTCACCCACACCTAGATATTATGATACTATGGTTGAAATAGGTTCTAAACTATAGAAATCGAACTTCATGATGATAAAAATCAACAAGAAGTGTGAAAATTAAACTAACGAAACTTTCTACTCTTGAATCTAAAATTTTTAATTATTGACAGGTAGGTTTTAGGACCTATTTTTTTTTGCTCAAATGTTTATTCCAAGGATCCTAAAACTCTTAGAATACCTCCCTTGGTGTTACTTTAATATTTTTGGAGAATTTATATTTTTATTAAGTTACATTTTCTGTTTGAAAATTGTATGTTTTTCCTAGTTTGCCATTTTCATAGTTTTTGAGTTTTCTAAATGGTGAGGTAATGCATTTTTGGTTGGATAATATTTATAGTAAATGGTTTCATAAAACACTTTCTATTTTTGAATGATTGTAAATAAGATTACCTCATCATATTCATCTTTCTCTAGGATCCAGTGCTCTAAGTTTCATTGTGATCTTCTTGTTATAACTCTTGCAAATTGAAAAAGCAACTTGTCGGGCTTAAACTTCAAGTTTGTGTTGTTAATAAACTAGGAAATGATAAAAATTACAATGATAATATTATTGAAGGTTTTGGGATGAAGATATACTATGAAAAGTTCACCAAAATATGACTACAAGTTTGAGAGAGTTTTAATTCAAATGTGCAACTTGAAAATTTCATTTTTTTAAGGATGACAACAAACCCCAATGTCTAAATTTTGGATTGTAAACCTTCCTAGGAACTCTTTTATATCAGTTCATCCCATGTTTTAGGCCTATCCAAATCCTTTTATTTCTCTCATCATATGTAATGAAATTTCCCATGTGTTGGAAATATGGAAGCAAATTCACAAGGTTCTTTCGAGATAATGTTTATTGAGGCGGGTCTTTCAAAGAAGCTTAGAAATGGCTATTTTAGCCTTTACGAGGAAGGTGCACATTTTTTGGAGAATATTTCAAGGCCTAAATTAATCAAGGAGTTATGTTAATGAGATAAGATAATTTTTCAAGTGATTTAGCAAGATTTAGGGAAATATTTGGTGTTTTAAAAGTAAGTTCAACGAAGCGGGATGTAGTGCCCATTTCCCTTTGACACTTTTTGATGGTGATCATGACACTATCAGCTATATTATGGACATTATTATAGTTTTGGTTTAGTATGATGTTAGATATTTGATCATGGATTATTGTTGACTTTGATTCTTATATGATGCATGATGATTATTAGAGACATTTTATATGTTGATGATGTTATATTGTTGGACATGGTTATATGATGGATGTTGTTTGGACTTGTGATATTTGGATATTGTGAGTAGACCTAGAAATGGAAAATTATTGGATGATGATATAGTTGTTGATAAAACTATAAATGATATTGTTAGATTGCTTTGATGTTGTTGTGATTCATATATCTAGATGATTTTGGAATTTTAATTATATTTATATTATTTTGGATGTTCTGATATGGCCACAAGGCTGAAGGAGGTATTTGTGTTTTGTAGGTTAAAATATCACAACAAACATCAGGGGATTGGAGACCAACCACATTGGAATTCTAGATGAATTCAACAAGGTCACCATGGAAACTAGTTTTGTTTGTGTGTGTGTTTGTTAGTGTTATGGATTCCCATGGGGGAATCACCTTTAAATGTGACCAAGGGATTTTATGTTTTTCTTTTATTTTGGTCCCTTTGTTATGTTTGCATGTGTTTATTTTTTGATGCTTTTACCCTTTCATTAATTATTAATTGGTGTGTAAATATTGTGAGTAATCATATTGCTTAATTACTTAATTAAAAGATGTCATAAGAATGTAATTAATAGAGTTGTTGGCCATGTTTTAAAGTGTTGTAAGAATGTGTAAGTAATGTGTAAGTAATATGTAAGTGATGTGTAAGTTAACTTTTGAGTTTGAAACACTCCACCTTCTTGGAAATTCGAAATTGTCCTTGGAGGCTGATTTTGGAGGCTTGTGGGAAAAGTTAAACTTGTTCCATACCTCTTAAAATTACATACCAACCTTGTCTATGGTTGGAGGGTTAAATTTAGACCTTTTTAATGCATTTTTACAAGTCAAGTTGAATGTTGTAATTGCACTTTTCTTACATAATTTAATTTCAGCCCTTATGGGGTATGGACTTGTTTGAGTGTGTAAGTAAATATGTCATATTATTAACCCACCTATTTATTATGCATTGAATAATGAAGATGAATTTGTGTTTGGGGTTGAGGATGTGTGATGTGGAATCCTACATGGATCCACCTCATCCTCTTCTCATCCCTCTTCTATAAAATTTGAACTTCTTGCGTTGTTTTGGGTTGCTTCACTTTTGGGAGACTTCTTTTGGGCAAATTTTCTTACTGTTTTGGGAGCTCTTACTTGGAGAAGTTTTTGGAAGATTGTTGCATGCTTGTGTTGGGTTGATTTTTTGGATTGTTTGCATTGGAAGGAGCTTGTTGATTTGAACTTGGAACAAACTCCATCATGAAGAGAGGTAAGAGCTTGGCTCTTGGAAATACTCTTCTTTTCCATTTTATGAATATGTAAATGTTGGTATGTTTGTATTGTTGTGGGCTATGGGTAGATGGCCTAGGAATGGTGAAGGAGAAGACTATGGGGTTTATTATGTGGGAGGAACAAGTGTGTTTTAGGGAGGTATAGGGGTGGAGGGAGTTGGGATTTGGGTTCCACCTTACAAATAAATAGCTTTCATTTCTTTACTTGTTATGGGGTGCCATAAGAGGTTGGGGAGACATAAGGAAATGTGAGGAATAAGGGGTACTTGAGGGAGGGATAAGGAATTTCAAGGCTTTGATGTACTATCATTTTTGACAGTTTGTAACTCAAGTGTTGATACCCATTTCCCCATTTCGGAGGCATAAGAAGAATCCTCCATAGTTCTTGCTCCTTTGGCTTGCTTGGTGAAGCTTTAGTATTTCTTGTCATGTGTTATTGTAGTTGTAAAAACTAAATTCTATTTTGGACTGTGTTTTATTGTTAAAATGTTGTGTGTATGTTTTGTGGAAGCTTGTTGTTGCCATGAGTTGGATCACATCTTTTATTGCATTGTGGTTGGGGCTCGAGGGCCAATGAAGAAGGATGGATTCTCCTTTCATTAGATGTCTTGGTTGGGTGGAGAGCATTGCCTTTCCCCTACCTTTGTTGTGATCAAATTGGAATGAGAAGAATGCATGTTGTGTTCTAGTTATGAGAAAAGACATTTTTTGACAGTCCCTTGTGAAATGAAATTTCATTGTAACCTTCCCACTTCAAGTGGATGATCTTGTAAATGTTTGTAATGGAAAGATGTTATACAATTTTGCAAGTGAAATTTGAAATGTAAAAGAGTTATACTTTGTATTCTGTTTAGAAAGAATGATACGTGTTTGGTATACTGTATTTTGTAATCAAATGGAAAGTAAGTTGTAAGAGTTCATTTGAATTAATGAAAATGGTTTTGTCTTTTCCATATGATGTTATTCCATTGGAAATATATGTTTAGCATACTCTATGAAATCTCTGTTTGAAAAGTGGTAAAGTGGAACACGTGAAAAGAAAATGTATTATTCTCATTTACAGTATACAATAAATTATTTTAGAAGAAATAAAAGAAAGAAGTTGTAAAATTGCCTTTGGAAATCAATAAATGAATGAAATTATTTTCCCAAATTGCATTGTTAAATTGAATCTGATCATATCAATGTATTGAAATCTCTATTTAAAAGAAGAAATGCGTGTGAGAAAAATACAATTTTTGTCTCTTTGAAATGTAAAAATTTGAAATCAGTATTGTATTTTGGTCTTGAATGGTTTTTTTTGAATCAACTAAAATTTTTAGATTGGAATTGGAATGTATTATAAATACTTAGAAGAAGAAAATGACAAATAGACACATTAAGATTTGATCCTTGTTATTTGTAATTTTAAAATTGGTAATTAATTAAACCAAAAATGCACAGTTCAAACTTGCAACAATAAAATAAAAATTAAATGATTGAATTGAAGTAGTAGGCCCTAAATGAGTTCAAATAGACAAAAACACTTAAGGAAATATCTCAAAACTTAGCGAAATTGGGCTCAAACCATTTTGTAGTCGTTTTTCATCAAGAAATGGAAATGTTAAAATTGTAAATCATTTAGACAAATTAAACCTTGAATCCTATCTTAAATCCACTTAGAAACAACCCCTCCATGTCTATTTGACATGTTGAGAGAGGAGGAAGATCAAATTGAATAAATCTCACAAGTTAAAATTCACCAGTTCACACTGTAAAAGCCTATAGGCCGTTTTCTTAAAATTGACCCCTTAAACTTTATCAAAACCTAAAATTAATGATCTCTGTACAAAGACGATGTCAAAATATTTCCAAAAAGTCCTTGTTTTCCCAAAACCGAGCTCTCTATCAAAAGTTATGGCTCTCTAAAGTTTTTCTTCCTTGGCGTCAAATTTTTGGGAAAATTTTCTTTGGCGAGCCGTGGCCCGAATTTTTCCCTTAGGCACTTAGGAAAATTTTCAGGAAAATTTTCTAAATTTTCCCCACCACCCCGCTGGCCCATAGCTAATTATAGGCTTCCACATGGCACCATGAGGTGTCAATGGGGGGGATCCCTTTTAAACTTAGCGCTGAAAATTTTGGGAAAATTTTCCAAATTTTCCCACCGGCCCGCAACCAATTAGGTGATGCCATGTGGCATTATGAGGCATCGGCAGAGGAATGAGTCCCCTTTTTCTTTGCATCTCGGAAAATTTTTGGAAAATTTTCCAAGTTTTCCCCATTGTTTCCGGCCCGCAGCCAATTAGGGGCTGCCACATGGCATCGCGAGGTGCCGGCGGAGGCACGGGTCTCTTCATCCTCTTAGCCCTTCAGGGCATTAAACCAATTTTCTCCCCATTGACCTTCCTTCCCTGCATTGTCTTAGGAGATGCCACGTGTCCTTTGGACTCATGGACTTGCGGGCGTGGGAGAATTTTCACCCCGCGCAAAGAATTTGTGTCCCTCTACCCCCATTTTCCCATTTTTCCCCACGCTACCTTAGGGAGTGCCACGTGTCCCTTGTGGACTTATGGACTTGTGGAAGTGTGGGCACAAATGTGGTTTTTCCCGCACGTGGAAATTTTTTCCAAAGGTCTCCCCATGGCCTGCCAACCCGCTCTTTGGGTAAATTTTCACCCATGGGCCCGCAGCCCGCTCTTGGGGAAAATTTTCACCCCAAGGCCCCGCCGACCCATAACTTGAGAAATATCAGGAGTTAGGAGGAATTATTTATATAAATTGAAAGGTGAGGAAATTTCCTATCCAATGGGAATGATTTAGGAAAATTTTTAATGTGTTAAATTGTAGAAAAATCAAGTTGAAACTTTAAGCCTGTTAAGGAGTGGGTATGGTGAGGAATTACCCTCTAAACCTAATTGAAACTTCTAACCCTAAATTTTGGACCTTATGACCTCTAATAATTATTAATAAAATAAAAGTATATTCTAGTAGATTAGAATTGTTCTAGAACTTGTTAGTGACAACTATTGTCTTGTAACATGGTTGTAGATTCTTTTAATAAAAAAATTATTCCATAATTTTCCTAACTAATCCTAGGTTGTTCTTGGGTCTCAAGTGGGTTGTTTTAACGGGTGTTACACTTGGTATCAAAGTAGTGGTTCAAAATCTTGGACCATTGGGCACACTAGAAAAATTGAGACATGAAACTTAAACCTAGCACACTTTTAAATCTAGAAAACAACTTAGTTTAGAAATTACATATTTTAGTAAACATGGGAATTGAATAAAACTTAGAAAAATGAACTAACTCTCACCTTGGTCTCAAGAGACATAGATAGGATGAGGGAATTTTCACATAGACCTAGACTTACCACCACTAGATCATGTTGTAGCAGCCATCCTACCCCAAATTTTGCAGACTCTTTAGGATGTTAATGCCGCTCTACGCGGAGGATCAGTAGGAAGACATGTAGCTAGACATGATAGAGTCCCTTCCATTGAGGGTCAGGTATCTCCTTGACCCAACGAGGAGCATGGAGGAGAGAACTCCCATGTAGAGTCAGCCAGGGTAGAGTCACCATAGAGGGGATAGGGTGACCAAGTTTCAGGACATAGAGAGAGGTCTCGGAGCCCTAGGCTTAGGGATGAGCATGTAGAGAGATCTAGAGGCCGTCAGATCACAACTGTAGATAACATTAGGGAGATCCTAAAGCTTTGACCATCACATTATTCTGGTGACATAGGTGGATTTCAGGTAGAGGCCTGATTGGTGAGCTTGAGTGGATGCTTCAAGTTCTGTCCTTGTTCTAGCAACACAAAATCTCATGTTGCGATCCATCTACTGAGGGATGGAGTTGGTGTCTGGTGGAGGACAGAGGAGACAAAGATCCATGTTGATTCTAAAATAGTTACTTGGGATCTCTTTGAGGAGCATTTCCAGAGTAGATATTTGTCACAGAGTTTCCTACAACAGCGGATAGATGAGTTTTATGACCTTCGACAAGCATCTCTCACAGTGGATGAGCATAAGAGTAGATTTCTGGATATACTCGAGTATGTTGGTTATATGTAGGATGAGAAGGTGTGGATTCATAGGTTCATCCGGGGCCTGAATCTAAACATTGGAGGTGCATTACGGATCCATTATACACAAACATTAGCTAAGGCCATCGAGAAGGCCTATATATTAGAGGAGACTCGGGGAAAGACCCAGTAGGCTAGAGACTGAGTCTGGAGCTGCATACAACAGATGTAGGAAAACAGATCAAGGGGATTAATACCTCATCCTCATGGTGGAAAGGGTTCAAAGACGGTCATCTTTTTCATACCCCAAAAGAAGCAAGTAGTCCCAACCACCTTATAGAACTCCACAAAGGTTTGATGCACAGAGAGGTCAGAGTATGAGGCCTCCTCCTAGGGGTCCCATCAGGACACAAGGTGCCTAAAGAGCTCACTCAGCAAGAGATCACCAGCAAAGACCTCATTAGACCACAACTGGATAATCAGGATCCACACCAAAGACCTCCAGAGTACCGACTGGACCTGCTACACAAGGGAGAGGATTAGGAGGATGTTTTGGTTGTGGTGTTACTGGAAATTTTTGGAGAGATTGCCCACATAACCCTAATAATAAGGGTAAGACATAGATCTTAGAGCCTACTATTGGTGATATGGGGCGCAATCATAGGATGTACGTAGTGGTCGATAACCCTTAGGTAGAGCATCAGAGTATAGTTATTGAGACTGCAAGTAACATTGTTGGCATTCCTACCTTCATTTTGTTTGATTCTGGTTCTTTTGATTCTTTCATTACACCATCTTTAATAGAGCGATGTAGGCTGGTGGCAGTTAGGTAGGGTCATATTTGGGATGTTGAGATGGATTTTGGAGCCAAGATCTCTATAGACTCCTTAGTTAAGGAGTGTGTGGTGAATTTGGGACCTTTCACCACTACCTCGGATCTCTCGTATCCTTCCTTTGGGCTCTTATGGAGTCATCTTGGGTATGGATTGGTTGTCTACACATAGGGCTAGAGTGGATTATTACCACAAGGTTATATCTTGTGTAGATGATTTGGGAGTTGAGTCGGTGATTTCAGGGGTTAGGAGACCCGTTTCTATTCACACCATCTCTACTATGCAGCTTAAGTGGTGTGTATGATGGGGTTGCAGATGTATGTTGTTACATGTCAAGTGACAGATTATAGGATGGGTCTAGTAGACTATCACTAGATGATCACCCTATTTTAAGAGAGTTTGTATATGTCTTTCCGGGGAGCTACCAAGGTTACCACCCCCACATGAGATTTATTTTCATATAGACCTAGTTTCGAGTAGAGCCTATCTCATGAGCACCTTATCGGATGACCACACTAGAGCTCTGTGAGCTCAAGTTGTAGCTTGAGGGCCTTTTGGAGAAAGGCCTTATCTATCCTAGTGTATCCCCTTGGGGTGCATCGGTGATCTTTGTGAAGAAGAAGGATGGATCCTTATGGTTATGTATTGATTACCACTAACTGAACAAAGTAATGATCAAGAATCATTATCCCCTTCCATGCATTGATGATTTGTTTGATCAAATGAAGGGAGCCATAGTTTTCTCTAAGATTGATCTTAAGTCGACTATCATCGAGATGAGGATTTCACAGGTAGACATTCATAAGACCTCTTTCCGTATGAGATATGGCCACTATGAGTTCACAGTGGTGCCTTTTGGTTTGACTAATTCCCTCACAATATTTATGAGTTTGATGAATGGGGTATTTAGGACCTTCTTAGATCGCTTCGTGCTCATCTTCCTTGATGACATTTTGATTTACTCATGTACACGTGAGGAGCATGAGGGGCACCTTCGCCAAGTTCTTTAGTGTCTTCATGAGCAACAACTTTACAGGAACTTGGAGAAGTGTGCATTCTTTCAGACGGAGGTGTAGTATTTGGGTCACATCATTTCTAGGGAAGGTATCACCATTGATCCTTCCAAGATTAGAGCTATTATGGATTGGCCAGCACCCACTACTATGTGATTGAGGTGCACAACTTCATGGGATTAGCAGGTTACTACTAGAGATTTGTTCAGGACTTCTCTCAGATTGCACACCCCATCACTTCCCTTCAGAGGAAAGGGAAGAAGTTTGTTTGGTCGACAGGTGCAAGTAGACTTTTAAACACTAAAGGAATGTCTCACTACAACCCTTATTCTTGCAGTACTGGATCCACACGGTGAGTTTTTCATTTACATGGATGCTTCTTTAGCATGGCTTGGAGGTGTGTTGACACAAGAGGGTAGAGTAGTGGATTTTGTGTCTCGCAAACTCAAAGATTATGAGATTAATTATATGACTCATGATCTTGAGCTTACGGAAGTTGTGAAAACTTTGGTTCGATGGAGGAACTTTCTCGATTAGTCGAGATTCACACATAGTACAAATCACTTGAGTCTTCACCACCTCTTCATGGAGCCCAATCTCAACGCTCGTCGGCGGCGTTGGATGGAGTTGATTTTTGAGTATGATATAGAGATGTATGTGAAAGGGAAGGAGAATGTTGTAGTAGATGCTCTTAACAGACAGAGACATGTGGCTATGGCCACCTCTCGTGAGCATAGATTTGTAAGCAGGATTCTTCAGTAGCTTCCTCTTGATAACTTCTACATTACAGTTCGAGTAGAGATCGAGTCTCAGAGACCCCTCAAGGGGAAGTTTGATGGTTTTTATTTATAGGAAGATGGTCTTCTCAAGAATAGAGGCCAAATTTATGTTCCCAGAGATGGAGGATTGAGGTAGGAAATTTTGGTAGAGGTACATCGTGCACCCTATTCAGCCCATCCAAGGGAGAAGAAGATGTACGCCACCTTGAAACAATTATATCATTGGAGAGGACTTCAGAGAGATGTGGCCCAGTTCATGTCATGATGTTTAGAGTGCCAGAGAGTTAAGGTCGAGCATCAACATCCACCTGGCCTTCTCTTTCCT
The DNA here is from genome assembly GCA_018340775.1 of Taxus wallichiana var. yunnanensis. NCBI lineage: Eukaryota > Viridiplantae > Streptophyta > Pinopsida > Cupressales > Taxaceae > Taxus > Taxus wallichiana. Next base: position 52,492,187 of record CM031233.1, read on the forward strand.
CATACTATACCGGAATGGAAGTGGGACACCATTTTTCGTGGACTTCATTGTTGGGCTATCGATATTGAGATATCACCACAACGCCATTATGGTCATGGTTGATAAATTGACAAAAGTGGCTCACTTTTCTCTGGTGAAGACCACTTATACAGCTAGTGAAGTGGCACGGTATACTTGGTTGAGATTGTTAGGTTACACAAGATTCCATTGAAGATTATTAGTGACCGCGATCCTTTTTACACTTCCCATTTTTGGACAACCATGTAGCATGCCCTTGGGATGAAGATCAATTTCATTACAACATATCACCCCGAGATAGATGGACAGACTGAGTGGGTGAATCATATTTTATAGGACATGCTTAGGATGTATGTGATTGATTAGCGGTCTAGATGGGAGGAGTACCTGTACTTGGTGGAGTTTAACTACAATAATAGTTTTCAGAGTTCTATAGGCATGGCTCCTTTTTTAGGCCTTTTATGGTAGAGAGTGAAACACACTCTTAGCTAGGATAGGATAGAGGATAGGGTTTCTTTTGGATCAAATTTTTGCATGACATGGAGAAGTAGTTGGGTTTGATCAAACAGAGACTACAGGAGGCACAAGATAGATATAAGAAGTATGTAGATCAGCATAGGACCGACCATAGTTTTGATGTGGGCATGAAGGTGTTCCTTCGTGTCAGGCCACATAAGAGCCCTATCCATTATGGAAAAGGTTCTAAGTTAGCTCCTATATTCATGGGTCCAAAATTCTATTTTGACCCTTCTAGGAAGTTTGATAACATTTTGAATAGCCCAAAACTCCCTTTCAAAAATCAAGTTGTTTTGGACTTAGCCATTTTTAGCTAATCCTTCGGCACAAAAATTGTCATGTCGACATGATTAAAGATGTGCCCTTTTTAACTAGGGCATTTATTTGTATGTCGACATCCCAAAAATTTTTGCCCCCTTTAAAACATCCTTCGGCGTAGAAATTGTGTGTGTCAACATCCCAAACTGCACCCTTTTACATTGGTGCACACTTTCATTCTTTTCGACACTCCAAAATTTGCGCCCCCTTTTTCCTTTGGCACTGAGATTGTTGTGTTAACGTCGATAAATTTGTGCTAAGAATTTTCCTAGGGCACACTTTTCCTCATGTCGACGCTCTGAAAACACGCCAAAGTGGTTGGTGAGGTAATAAATGCCAATTTTTCTATAAATATGAACCTGCCACATGTCATTTTCATGAATTGAAAATTGTGAAAGGTATTTTCTCTATGCGTGTCAGCCATCCCTGTCAGCCCTCGCGTCATTTTTTCGAGCCTTGTGGACCCCGCATCTTTCTTCATCTTTTATAAATCCAGGTGAGTGGCTCCTCTCCCATTTGTGGTTTTCATTTGTTGTGTTGAATGTTAGGGCTTGTATCAAATAAATAAAATTTAAAGAACACATTCAAAATCCTCACTTCCCAACTGAAACCCTCTTTTCCTCTCCTTCCAGATCTACAAATCTGGAAGGCCTCTGCCACTGAAGTAAACCAAAAAAACCATTTATATTTTCTTTCTTACCTTGCCAACAAACTTCTTTTTCTTGCCATCAAATCCAAATCCAAATCAAGAAATCAAGAAATTTGAACAAACTGTTAATCATTCCTTTGGCACCATTTTCAAGATGATGTTACACACTCGTAAAGTGTGCCAACTAATATGGCACACTATTTTCCTGCAACCTCTTCCAAAGTTGCACCTTGGCACACTTTACCCTCATGCAACATAAAATTTTTCACACCTAGCCAAAAGAACACTTAGCAGATTTTTCATGAGGCGCAGGCGCAACTTCCACAACATCAACATGACATGTTGTATGTCACAGATCCACGCCTTGCGCTTTACCCTTTGGCACTGAAATTTGTCATGTAACACCTTCCAAAATTGTGCCCTTCTAACTTGGCACAACTTTTCTCATGTTGACACTTTCCTAATTACACCCCTTTTAACTTGGCACAAGAATTTGCATGTTGACACCCCAGAAAGTGCGCCTAGCAATAAAAATCCCCTACAACTTGTTGTAAGCTTGCGCCTTGCACCCCTAAGGCTTAAAATTGCTCGTTCTTCCTTCTGTAAGCTAAACTTAACTATTTTCTCACACATTCTAAGGTGTTCTATTATTCTTCAAACTTTCATTATGAATAACATGATGGTTGACATGGCTCTTCTATGTTGGACCTTCTTGATTCTTCTTGCAGAACAACAACATCCATCCTCAAGCTCACATATGTCTTCATCAAGCAAGAAACCAACTAAAGCTAAAGCTAAACAATCAGAGCAAGAAATGAAGTACAAGTACCAGAGAGTCAGAATGCCTGACTCATATGCAGAGAGTGACCTTGACATCAGAGACTCTGAGCTGGGTCATATTGACATGGATGATTTCTGGGTAAGGACCACCAAGGCAAGCAGTGGCCCATGGATGAACAAATTAGTAGGTAGTGGATTGCACTTTGCAGCTGGGCTTCCAGTGAGTGCCATAAATAATGAGTTTATCATGTTGGTTTCCCGATGTTATAACAAAGACACTAGATGTGTCAAAATAAAGAACAACAGACAATCATAAACCTCATAGCTCATCACTTTGAGATGATCCTGGGCATTCCTCATCACAGAAATATGTGGAAATAAGTATTGAAGACTACAAGAAAGCATGGGATGATAATGAAGATCAGTGCATGCAGATGATGAATGAACTCTATCTAAAGAACAAGAAGCCGTGTGTCCAGATGGCCACAAACCATCCACCAAAGTGATTTTAATGAAGAATTGAGTGATACAATCACATTCTTGAGTAGAGTATTCGGGCTCCCTGATGCCCATCATTTCCATAAATGGATGCTTGAGATACCTAGAGAACATGAGCAAGAATGCACCTGATCAACGCTTTGGCTGGGGTGAAATCATAAGTGACACCATCTCACAAGTAGCTTCAACAAGTTCTAACAACTAGGAAGTTCTACATGAATTCCTACGTTGTATATGTTTACGTCGTCGAAAGGGATTTCACAGGGTTAGCTCAAAATGGGGTATGGCCCCAAGTCAAGATATACGAGTTCTACCTAGAGCTAAGGCTCAAAGCCAACATCTCCCAGTTCTCCAAAATAAATGATGCCTTCTTCTATGAGGTATTTTTTTGTTGAGACCAAACATGAGACACAGTCAAACCAGCCCGAGTGTGATTGCTGCTACAAAGAAATGGGGAGCATTGTTCACACAATTCCCCACATTCACATACCTCAGAGCTATGAATTTCGAGGGAGAACCAACGAAGCTACCAAGGTTTGTAGGGCCAAAGCTGGTCCTCCTGAATTGTCAAGGCAGTTAATCACTTATCATGAAAAGTGCATGAAGAGAAAGAAAGGAGGAACTCCATTCCCCCTTACAGTTGGCCGATACACCTACCCTACACTTGCTAAAGCACGAGAGATGTATGTTGAGCTAGAGCTGCTGAATTTGAAGCACAACTTCCCAGCAAGGCCGACCTTCAACTACGAGTTTCCTCCCAAAGGAAAAATTGATCCCATCCATGTTCCCAAGATCGAGGACATTTGGATAGACCTAACTCATGAGATAGACATTAGGTGAAAGGATCACTCCCACTGGCTCTGGAGGAGATCATCCACTATGGCATTGCCATTGTCCCAAAGAAATTCAAAGAGACTGATCAAGAAATTGATCAGGTTTACATTGACACAGATGGGGACAACTAGCCATTCATAGAGATCGATAGAGCTAAAGCACCAAAGACCATTCAAGAAAGGGTTAAACCCACATTGCAGCACACCAAACATTGGTGCAATCAGAATGGCCTTACATACCTTGGAGTTGACTTCACTACTTCTCCTTCAGGCCGTGCACCTCCAAGGCCAGCCCATGTGCCGAAAAGGAAAAGGAAAGGACAAGGAGGGAGAACCAAGCAGACAAGAAGAAACTCCTCTTCCACTACTCCTCTCTTCCTCCTACTTCTGAGAAGCAAGTAGTCGACCTAGTGTCTCTAGGTAAAGAAGAAACAATAGATGTTTCAATGGATACATCCACCCGGATGTTATCACAACTACAACTACTGAGGTACCCAACATTCCTTCTTCCATTTCTTCTCCTCCTCCTATCATTCAAGCATCTATCCCTATGGATGTGTCTTCTCCTCTCCCTTCCTCCCTTCCATCTCCCACCTCTTCCATCTTCTCCTCTCTTGTGGATCTGTCACCCAATGTTTCCTCAATCCTAATGACGATCCCTTCCATTTCCACATCCTTCTCCTCCCCATTAGTAACTCCAGGCCCCACAAGCATCGGTGCATTGGACTCCTTGTCAATGCCACCACCGAGTGTTTCAACACACTTCCCTGAGGCCTCTACAGTTTCTCCCCCTCTCACTCCCATTTCTTCTTCTTCCTCCACTCCCACTCCCATAAGTCCTAGTTGGATTTCTAACCATCTGAGTTAGCATAAGAGGAAAGTTCCCATTGCACGGCCATGGATTTCTCCATTATTCCGAAGAAGGGAACCAAGAAGCAGAAAGTGATAACTCACTTTTCTAAAGGCACTTCAGGAGAGAGAGTCATGGAGATAGCTTTCCCGATCCCACCAAGAGAAAAGAAGATCTGTCTCCCACAGACTTCACTGGTGACTCAAGTCACAATGGGGACCTCATCTGAAATCCTACAAGGGGAAGCCTTGTCTGTGTGGATGCTCTCTACAAGAAGCTCCAAGAGGAAAAGAGGAGAAAAGGATACTCAAAGAACAAAACAAACATCTCCTACAAGCATTGCAGAAAATGGGCAATGCTCCTCCTGTGACTACCACCAAACCCATTCAAGTTCCCAGTCAGAGAAAATAAATGAATATGTTAAGATTGGTGAACAAGGCATAACAATATCATCCTGGATCGAGTGGATCCTCAGAGATGGTGAAGAAATGCTTGGGAAATTCACATTGCTCTATCAGGATATAACTCAAGCAAATAAGGAGCTACAAGCAGTAGTAAGTGCCCTATCCGAAGAGTTGGATAACGCCAGGTTACAACATGAAACATTCCAAAGCAATGGTTAACTACTCAACTGACGACCTATTGAAGGTCGGTGTTATCAATCACCCACGTGTGCACATAATAAAGCTCTCATTGCATTAGATTACCGGGTTGATCAGATGGAATATATCCTGGAGAGAATCGATAAAATCAAAGATGAAGCCCTGATGCACGATATACAACATGGAGCAGATAGTTACAAAAATGTCTCTAGGGATGCTCAATGAATCATATAACTTGAGGGAAGTAGATGATACATTCCAGCATTTCAAGGCTATCATCACTCAAGGTTTGGCACCAGAGGTCACTTTCGACCGAGAGTCAATCAATAACCTCTTGGCATGCCGCGATTTCATTGGCTTTTTAATCGATGCATGCAAAAATTTCACCGAGTTACCTGACAAGCTCAAGAATGAGAAAGAAACTTGTGAAGTCATTCACGACCATTTTAATGGTCCCAACCATGATCAACTTCAAGCAATGATCAGCAAGTTTGTAGAATATCGAGCGCAGTGTCACATCGACTCTCCTGATCAAAAGCAAGACACCAAGTTTGAACAGAGGGATGATGAGGAGTAGTTTCTCCTTCTGTATGCATTGATCATTTTTGTAAAATATTTAAAAAGCATGTTGGCATACATGATGACCTCATCCATGTTGCACCATGGGATGTTGCCATCCAAAAACTTGCCCAAGTCAACTGTTGACTTTTTAGATATTTTGTAAATATCTTGTAAGATATTTTGTAAGTAGTGGGTTTGCTTTTGTCTTCTTTCCTCCTCTCCTTCTATAAATACTAGAATACTTGTTGTATTCAAGGGTGGACATTTTTTGTATGAAAAGAGAAGTGAGGAGAGAAAGACTTTGTGTTTTCTTGTAATAGAAGAAATATTAATACATATATTCAGACTTTGTGCTTAATGTATGTGTTATTTGCATCAGATCTTTCTTAAGTTAGATCTATGTTTTTATTCTATTGGATTCATTCCTACTATTGTCATATGTTCATCAATATTGCTTTAATTGTTTATGCAAGTAAGTTTGGCTCTGTTTACTACCGCTCAAAGCATAAACCTTCTAACCTTTCCATCTTGGAATTCATTTCTTTTCTTCCTTCAGATCTATCCTCCTCCATTCCTTCCTTCCTACCTTTCTATTCTTCATTGTTGAACTACCTCTACTGGGATGAGATCCCAAACCCCCTGAAGTTAGAATAGTGTAGATTTACATAGATTCCTACTTGATAGATTAGCAATAAACCAGTTTCACTTTGTTTGTCTCAAAGAGGGGCTATGCCTTGCACACTGTTGGCTTGTTTCCCCATGACTTGCCTAACCGACATTTTTTTGGACCAACAGTTTTTGGTGACTCTACTGGGGATCAAACTAAGGAAATAACTAAAAACTATAAAAATCACTACCAGATTGCAAATTTTAACCCTTTGTTAAAAATCAAAATTTTTGCATAAGTGATCAAAACTGAAAATTTCCTTATGAAAATCCATAGATCTGACCATATAAACTTTTAGTTCACTAAGTTTTTACAAAAACTTGTATATTTCAATAGATCTGAGATTCTGACATTTTATGTTATTTTCAAAACCTTGCAAAATTCAGGTCAAAGATCCAAAATCAGCCTACTAAATTGACCCACTTTTTATCCTTATTAATCTTTGTCAAAAAACCACAATCGGTTGTTATTAAAAAGGGTAAAATTAAATATTGAAAAAGTACATGCTGCTGATTTTTGCCAAAAAATCAGAAAATCAGCAAGTATAAACAAAAATATTGTTGTAAATCTACTCCTAATTGTTGTCATGAGATCTGAATGGGTATCTTTGCAGTGGTGAACCATTTACTCATAGCAGAAGAGCTCATGGGGAAGTTGATCCAATTTTTGATCTACTTCAAGGCACAATTTTAGTATCACTCCAGCATGATTCATCACTAAGCTCAATGGATCGATCAGCAAGAAGTGCCTCACCTCCACGAAAGAGCCGATTTCACAGGGTGCCTCGACATCAACTTGCAATGCTCTTTTGTTAAGTGGAACCACACTCCCTACTCGTGTTCTTTTTCCTACTTTTCAAATGGCAGAAAATCTTCCTATACCATGGGGAAATGCCATGGGTCCTCTAGCACTACCCACATCCAATTAACCCTCCCTCACGAAAATCACAAAAATTTCCCAAAATTTGATGGGAGTGGAAATCAAAGCACGATGCACATATAGCTGCATTTTTATTATGTCATGCAACATTCTGGACATGACTCATGAGGATGTATCGGTACATCTCTTTTTGGAGACCTTGCAAGGGCCTCAGAGAGAATGGTTCCAACATTTACCAGCCGGATCCATCACCAATTGGGCCACATTGCAGACTACATTTGAAGACAGATACAAACCTTCAGAAGATGCATTTGCATTATTATCACAAATCACTCACATGAAGAAGGAGACCAATGAAACCATGCATGATTTTATCACCCGATTCAATTCACTATCAACCATGTGCCACTTTGCCATGATGCCAACATTAGAGAATCAAAAGTGTTTCTTCTTGAATGCCATGAGTTCAAAGTAAGTTTCTTACTTTTACAGGAACAAATACCCACCTTGGCCCTTGCTCAAGCTATGGCCATTCGGATAGAAGACAACCTTCTTATATCCGGTGAGTTAAGATGAGAGCCATCAAAATCAAAGGCTTCAACTTCTTCTCAAGCTACCTCATCAGATCCAACATTCCAGAAGATGGCGAATGACTTGCTCTCATTAAAGAAGCAATTGACTCAAACATCATCTACCACTCCATACCGGATATCCCACGAGGAACTTCACTCCCAACAATGCCCCCAAAGGCCACATTTTTCCTACTTTTCTCCAAGGTTAGCAATTGAAGCCCCTCTGGTTAATGCTTTGGTTGAAATCAAAGAAGATGATCCAAATTACGAAGAACCTTCATCACAAGGCGAAGATGATCAAGATGTCGGTGAACCAACTGACGACTCTACTATTGGGTATATGGAATTTGAAGATGAGGAATCTGATGAAGAAGAGGGTACCCAAGGGTATGCGAGTGGACAATCATACGTAGTTTTCACTCACTCACAAGGAAAAGAAGCAAAGGTTGCTACTGAAAAACAAAAGGAAAAGGTTGTGGTAACTCCTCCTCCAACGATCGCTAAAAGAGGTAATCCCCTTCCTACTCAACCTCCTATTAAACCTTTTGTAAAGAAATATTTTCCTCCTTTCTCCTCCAATTCAGCCTTCCTCCAGTCCCATAAAGACCAATAATCCTCCTCCACAAATGTGAAATGAAGGACTCATTCCTTCATTAGCACAACCCTTGGTCACATTCGATATAATTGATCACGCCAAAAAGACCAAGATCCAGATGTCTGAAGTTGAGTACCTTCAGTCCAACCCAGAGCAAGCTTATAAGATTAACTAAGTATATCCAAAGCTAGGCTGTCCATCCCTCCTCCCATTTCCCCAAAAGGAATTCTTCCCATTCCTCCTACGTCTCACGTAAACATTTGCCTCGACTTCCGCATCAAGGAAAATTGAACCTTTTTACCTATCTCTCCTGATCAATGGTCATAAACTAAGTAATTGTATAATTGATTCTGAGCTTCTGATAATGTTATGCCAACAAAGGTCACCCATGCTTTGGGCCTCACACTTACTAAACCTTTTGGCAGATGCTACTCCATGGAAACCAAACAGTACCATTGATTGGTCAGATCAAGGATGCACAGTTTACATTCATGGCATTTCCTGAGAAAAGGGTAAAAATGACTATTCTCGTAGCTGATATTCCAGCAGCATACAGATATTGCTAGGGAGGAGATTTTGTAAAGAAGTTGGTGGGGAAATTCATATGGACTGGTCCAAAGCCAGGATTCCTATCAAAGGGGTGATGCAGACGTTGGAACCAGAGTCACAAAAGAAATATCTAGTCACCAACTCTGATGACCCTAAAGCTCAGATTCTTTTCAAATCATCAGGGATGGGGAACTACTTCCTATCCACCGACTCAGATAGAATGGACGTTCTCGTCCAAAAGGAGGATCTCAACAAAGTATGGACATTGCAGTTTGATGGCAGTTGCACGCAACAAGTGGATGCGGTGTTGGGGCTGTTCTAATATCTCCTAAGAGGAGATTTTCCTTTTTCTTTCAAGTTGTAGTTCTTCAATACAAATAATACTACCGAGTATGAATCCTTGTTACTTGGCATGCAAGCTGCAAAAGAGAAAGGAATCAAGAATCTAAGAGTGCAAGGTGATGCTGAGCTAATTGTCAATCAGGTAAAAGGGATATACCAAGTAAAGAATGACCGGCTCAGACACTACCGCAATGCAGTATGGGATAACATCAAGAGTTTGATGCTTTCTCAATCAAAGTAGTTCCATGAGCCCAAAATGACATGGCTGATTCATTGCCATCTCAGCCTCTCTCATGCTCCTCACCCAGGGTTAAAAATAGATACATATACCATTGAGGTGGTTTTTCACCCAAGTGTGCCAGATAATTCACAACACTAGGCAAGTGTTCAATGATGACAACCAACTTATCACCTTTTTTGGAGAAAGCTAAAATTTCAAAGAACTTCATTTCGATGGATCAACTTCTACGTGTCGTGAGTCTCTCACCGGTCAAGCACATGAATCTGAAAAAGATACAATGATACAACTCAAAGGAAATAAGATTCCTAAAGGTTTGGTTTCCTTAGAATGATTATTTGATAATCATGACCGTTTTGTCAAGAAAAAGTGACAGGATGATCCTTCCTCTTCTCTCGAAAACTGAATCCATCAATCTGGGTACTATGGAACATCCTCGTTCCATGAATATCGGGAAGTGTTGTACGCCCGAGGAAAAGTGAAAATTCATTAAGTTGCTGAAAAAGTACATGGATGTGTTAGCATGGTCTTATGCTGATCTAAAGTCTTTCAAGCCAAAGGACATTCAACATGACATTCCGCTCAAGGATGATGTCAAGCCTTTTCATCAAAAGCAAAGGCATTACAACCCCAAAATCTCAAGTACCATCCAGGCTGAAATTCAAAAGATGCTGATGCAAGAATTATTTTTCCAATTCATCACAATACTTGGGTTGCAAATATTGTGCCTGTGTGGAAGAAGAATGGTGAGATACGCATATGCGTGGACTTTCACAACTTGAACCAGTCATCCTTAAAAGATAACTATCCACTGCCGATAATGGATCAAGTGCTACAGGAAGTAACCAGTTCAGAAATGTTGTCTATGCTTGATGGTTTTTTAGGTTACAATCAAATTCAAGTCACACCTGAAGATCAGTTCAAAATAGTGTTCACCACTCCTTGGGGTACCTTCACCTACAACAGAATGTCATTCGGTTTGATCAATGCCTAGTGCCACCTTCCAATGAGCAATGGACTTTGCATTCAAAGGTATGATGGGAAAAGTCATCATAGTTTACCTAGATGACCTGACCATGTTCTCCAAAAGATGAAGTGATCACTGCGATCATTTGAACAAGTCTTGATCAGATGTCGAGAGCACGGATTTCACTAAATCCCAAGAAGTCAGTTTTTGGGGTCACCAAAGGAAAGCTGCTAGGACATGTCATCAACAGAGAAGGAACTAAGATAGATGTCAAAAGGGTCAAGGCTATTCAGAGCCTTACTTTTCCTACAAGCAAGACTGGTGTTCACTCTTTCTTCGGAAAGGTAAATTTTCTTAGACGCTTTGTTCTCTAATTTTGCTGAGAAGACTCATCATATATCTAATATGATGAAAGGGTCCCAAACATTCCATGGAGTGAGGAAGGTAAGACATCATTCAAAGACATAAAAACCTCCATCACTCACGCTCCTATTCTAGTGTGTCCTGACTTCAACAAAGACTTCATCATGTACAATTATGCATCTGTGCATACTGTATCAACTATCTTGATGCAAAAGAACTCCGAGGATATTGAATCCCCGATTGCTTTCATGAGCTCTCCTCTTAAGCCTCATGAACTAAAGATGTCACAATTGGAAAAGCATGCCTTTTCCATGGTAAAAGCAGTCAAAAATTTCCGCTACTATATTCTAAATTCTCATACAGTAGTGTTGGTTCCTGACACACTGTTAAGTCTATCTATCCTGACTCAACAGGAGTTAGGGAGCTTACGAGGGAATTGGATCGCAAAGGTCCAAGAATATGACCTAGACATCAAACCAACCAAGTTGGTAAGAGGTAAGGGCCTGTGTCAGCTAATGGCTGAAAATAAAGACTCAAAGGTACTTGAAGAGAAAGTGATCACATTGATGGAGAACAAAATGAACTGAGAAAGTGGATTCTTTGCCCATGGTTCTATTTTTCGCAACCAATGATGAATGGTATTCTGACATCACATTCTTTCTCACCTATGGCAAGTGCCCAACTCACCTAACCACAAAGGAAAAGTGAATGGTGAAGCTCAGAGCCACAAGATATGTCATATGGGATGATGGATTGTACAAACATGGAATTGATGGCATTTTTCTACGATGTGTTGATAAGCCAATAGGTAAAATTGTTGGAAAGTTTTCACGACTCAGCCTATGGTGGTCACTTCTCCTCATCCATGATAACACATAAAATCATTCGGGCCAGGTACTACTAGCCAATGCTATTTCAAGATACAACCACCTAGGTAGTGAAATGTGAACTTTGCCAACAGTTCGTTGGCAAACCAAAGTTGGCTGCATTTCCCCTTAGGCCCATCATCATTGATGAACCATTCAGAAATGGGGAATTGATTTCATTGGAGCACTCAATCCTCAATCAAGTGTTGACATAGTTACGTCCTAACAATAATGGATTACTTCACGAAAATGGGTGGAGGCCATACCTGTCAAGCATGCCACTTCTGAAGTTGTTTGCAACTTCATCAAAGAGAATATTATTGTGAGATTTGGCATTCCACACAAAATCATTGCTGATAACGCTTCCAACTTCTCTTCACGGAAGTTATTGGTTTTTTTATGGATACGGAATAACCTTGGCTCATGCTTCTGATTATTATCCTCAAGGAAATGGTCAAGCAAAATCCAACAACAAGAACCTGGTGACTATCATACGGAAGCTAGTTGATGAAAACCAACGGTCCTGCACAAATCATTATATGATGCTTTGTGGGCAGATCATATCACTCAAAGAGGTCTCTCGGCATGTCACCTTTCTAGGTGTTATATGGGATCGATGCTTGAAATCCCTATCTCCACAGAACTTCCTACTCTATGCTTGAGCTCGAGCAATTAAGATGAAACTTTTCAGAATTCTCTTGAAAAGAGGATTATGTACCTGATGGAACTTGAAGAAAAGTGAGTGAAAGTGGTCGAAAGATCACTAAACATCATAATCAAGTTAAGAGGTTGTTCGACAAGAAAGCTAAGCAAAGAGATTTCAAGTGGGAGATCTTGTTCTTCTTGTGGGACAAACAAAGAGAACCAAAGGTATGCATGGGAAGTTTGACTCTCTTTGGAGAGGGCCATACAAAATCAAGCATCTCAATGGAGAGAATAGTTTCTATCTCTCATATCTAGATGGAACCAAGCTCCCACTTCCCTATAGCGGGTAAGCACCTGAAGATCTTCAGGAAGTAGAGCTTGCTCTTCTTTGTAATTTTCTTTTCTTTTTTTCTTTTTTTCATTGTTGTGTTTGTTTCGTTGTGTGTTTGTTTTTGTTGTTGTGTGTTCCCTCCTTTTTTTTTTTTTTCATTGCCCTTGTTTTTGACTCTCTGTAACCCAATGGATAGGCACATGAAAATTTGGGATTCTCTACCCTTAAGTTTCACTCAAAGATAGTCCCCAGAAAGAGCCAGTTGTTATCCTACAAAATTGACAAGGGCAATTTGTAGGTAACTATACCAAAATTTTGTTTTGACCCCTAAGGAAGTTTGATAACATTTGAAATAGCCCAAAACTCCCTTTCAAAAAATCAGGTTGTTTTGGGACTTAGCCATTTTTAGCTAATCCTTCTATGGAAAATTTTGTCGACATGATTAAAGATGTGCCTTTTTTTATGGGCACAATTTTCACATGTCGACATCCCAAAATCAGCCCCCTTTTAAAATCCTTTGGCATAGAAAAATTTGTGTCAACATCTCCAAAACTTGCACCCCTTTGCATTTTTAAACATGGGCACCATTTTTCATGTTGTCACACATCCAAAAATTCGCACCCCCTTTAAACACCTTTTTCGATCCAAAATGTTGTTGTGTTAACATCGATAAAACTTTCTAAGTGCTAAAATGTTAAGCAATAAAATTTCCTAAGGCACACTTTTCCTCATGTCGACACTCCAAAAATCACACCAAAGTGGTTGGTGAGGTAATAAATGCCAATTTTTCTATAAATATGAACTTACCACATGTCATTTTCACGAATTGAAAATTGTGAAAGTTATTCTCTCTCACGTGTCACCATCCTCGTCACCCCTCGCGTGTGTTGTTTTTCAAGCTTATGGACCCCATGTCTTTCTTCTTCATCTTTTATAAATCCAGGTGAGTGGCTCCTCTCCCATTTGTGGTTTTCATGTTGTTGTGTTGAATGTTAGGCTTGTATCAAATAAATAAAATCTAAAGAACACATTCAAAATCCACAACTTCCCAGTTGAAACCCTCTTTTCCTCTCCTTCCAGATCTACAAATCTGAAGGCCTCTACCACTAAAGTAAACCAAAAAACCATTATATCTACTTTTGCCTTGCCAAAAACTCTCTTTTCTTGCCATCAAATCCAAATCCAAATCAAGAAATCAAGAAATCAAGAAAATAAACCAAACTGTTAAACTGATTAAAACCCCCGCCATTTTTTTTTAGTAATGTTACATGCTCGTAAAGTGCACCCAAACAAATATGGCACACTATTTTTCCATGTAACATCTTCCAAAGTTGCACCTTGGCGCACTTTACTCTCTTATGCAACATAAACTTTTCCTGCACCTAGCCAAAAGAACACTTAGCAGATTTTTGTGAGGCACGTGCAAACTTCCACAACATCAACATGACATGTTGTATGCTGCAGATCCGCGCCTTGCGCTTTACCCTTTGGCACTGAAATTTGTCATGTAACACCTTCCAAAATGTTTCCCCTTCTAACTTGGCAAACTTTTCTCATGTCACACTTTCCCGACTCATGCCACTTCTAACTTGGCACAAGAATTTGCATGTGCAAAAAAAGTGTGCCTAGCAATAAAAAGCCCCTATAGCCTGCTATAAGCTTGCGCCTTGCCCTAAGGCTTAAAATTGCTCATTCTTCCTTCTGTAAGCTAAACCTAACTATTTTCTCACACATTCTAAAGGTGTTTTGTTATTCTTCAAACTTTCATTATGAATAACATGATGGTTGACATGGCCTTTCTATGTTGGACCTTCTTGATTCTTCTTGCAGAACAACAACATCCATCCTCAAGCTCACATATGTCTTCATCAAGCAAGAAACCAACTAAAGCTAAAGCTAAACAATCAGAGCAAGAAATGAAGTACAAGTACCAGAGAGTCAAAATGCCTGACTCATATGCAGAGAGTGACCTTGACATCAGAGACTCTGAGCTGGGTCATATTGACATGGATGATTTCTAGGTAAGGACCACCAAGGCAAAGCAAAGGCCCATGGATGAACAAATTAGTAGGCAAGTGGATTGGACTTGCACTTTGCAGCTGGGCTTCCAGTGAGTGCCATAAATAATGAGTTTATCATGTTGGTTTCCCGATGTTATAACAAAGACACTAGATGTGTCAAAAATAAAGAACAACAGACAATCATAAACCTCACAACTCGTCACTTTGAGATGATCCTGGGCATTCCTCATCACAGCAATATGTGGAAATAAGTATTGAAGACTGCAAGAAAGCATGGGATGATAATGAAGATAAGTGCATGCAGATGATGAATGAACTCTATCTAAAGAACAAGAAGTCGGTGTCCAGATGGCCACAAACCATCCACCAAAGTGATTTTAATGAAGAATTGAGTGATACAATCACATTCTTGAGTAGAGTATTCGGGCTCCCTGATGCCCATCATTTCCATAAATGGATGCTGAGATACCTAGAGAACATGAGCAAGAATGCACCTGATCAATGCTTTGGTTGGGGTGAAATCATCGATGAAACCATCTCACAACAGCTTCAACAAGTTTCTAACAACTGGGAAGTTCTACATGAATTCCTACGTTGTATATATTTCACGTCAGAAAGGGATTTCACAGGGTTAGCTCGAAATGGGGTATGGCCCCAAGTCAAGATATACGAGTTCTACCTAGAGCTAAGGCTCAAAGCCAACATCTCCTAGTTCTCCAAAATAAATGATGCCTTCTTCTATGAGGTATTTTATCTGTTGAGACCAAACATGAGACAAAGTCGAACCAGCTCGAGTGTGATTGCTACAGCAAAGAAATGGGGAGCATTGTTCACACAATTCCCCACATTCACATACCTCAGAGCTGTGAATTTTGAGGGAGAACCAACAAAGCTACCAAGGTTTGCAGGCTAAAGTTGGTCCTCCTAGAATTGTCAAGGCAGTTAATCACTTATCATGAAAAGTGCATGAAGAGAAAGAAAGGAGGAACTCCATTCCCCCTTACAATTGGCCGATACACCTACCCTACACTTGCTAAAGCATGGGAGATGTATGCTGAACTAGAGCTGTTGAATTTGAAGCACAACTTCCCAACAAGGCCAACCTTCGACTATCGGAGTTTCCTCCCAAAGGAAAAATTGATCCCATCCATGTTCCCGAGATCGAGGACATTTGGATAGACCTAACTCATGAGATAGACATTAGGTGGAAGGATCACTCTCGGCTGGCTCTGAGGAGATCATCCACTATGGTGTTGCCATTGTCCCAAAGAAATTCAAAGAGACTGATCAAGAAATTGATCAGGTTTACATTGACACAGATGGGGACAACTAGCCATTCACAGAGATCGACAGAGCTAAAGCACCAAAGACCATTCAAGAAAGGGTTAAACCCACATTACAATGCACCAAACATTGGTGCAATCAAATGGCCTTACATACATACCTTGGAGTTGACTTCACTACTTCTCCTTCAGTAGAGAAGTGCACCTCCAAGGCCAGCCCATGTGCCGAAAGGAAAAGGAAAGGACAAGGAGGGTGAACCAAGCAGACAAGAAGAAACTCTTGAAGGCCTTCCTCCTACTTCTGAGAAGTAAGTAGTCGACCTGGTGTCTCTCAGGTAAAGAAGAAACAACAGATGTTTCAATGGATACATCCACCCAGGATGTTATCACAACTACAACTACTGAGGTACCCAACATTCCTTCTTCCATTTCTTCTCCTCCTCCTGTCATTCAAGCATCTATTCCTATGGATGTGTCTTCTCCTCTCCCTTCCTCCCTTCCATCTCCCACCTCTTCCATCTTCTCCTCTCTCACGGATCTATCACCCAATATTTCCTCAATCTTGATGAAGATCCCTTTTCCATTTTCCACATCCTTCTCTCTCCCGTTAGTAACTCCAGCCCCACAAGCATCAGGTGCATTGGACTCCCTATCAATGCCACCACGAGTGTTTCAACACACTTCCCTGAGGCCTCTACAGTTGCTCCCCTCTCACTCCCATTTCTTCTTCTTCCTCCACTCCCACTCCCATAAGTCCTAGTTGGATTTCTGACCATCTGAGTTAGATAAGAGGAAAGTTCCCATTGCGGCCATGGATTTCTCCATTATTCTGAAGAAGGGAACCAAGAAGCAGAAAGTGATAACTCACTTTTCTAAAGGCACTTCGAGAGAGAGAGTCATGGAGATAGCTTTCCCGATCCCACCAAGAGAAAAGAAGATCTTTCTCCCACAGACTTCACGGTGACTCAAGTCACAATGGGGACCTCATCTGAAAAGCCTGCAAGGGGAAGCCTTGTCTGTTGTGGATGCTCTCTTGCAAAGAAGCTCCAAGAGGAAAAAGAGGAGAAAAGGATACTCAAAGAACAAAACAAACATCTCCTACAAGCATTGCAGAAAATGGGCAATGCTCCTCCTGTGACTGCCGCCGAACCCATTCAAGTTCCCAGGAGAAAATAAATAAATATGTTAAGATTGGTGAACAAGGCACAAAATAGTATCATCCTAGGATCAAGAAGATCCTCAGAGATGGTGAAGAAATGCTTGGGAAATTCACATTTCTCTATCAGGATATAACTCAAGCAAATAAGGAGCTACAAGCAGTAGCAAGTGCCCTATCCAAAGAGTTGGATAACGCCAGGTTACAACATGAAACATTCCAAGCAATGGTTAACTACTCAGCTGATGACCTATTGAAGGTCGGTTATCAATCACCCGCATGCACATAATAAAGCTCTCATTGCATTAGATTACCGGGTTGACCAGATGGAATATATCCTGGAGAGAATCGATAAAATCAAAGATGAAGCCCTGGATGCATGATACAACATGGAGCAGATAGTTAGTAAAAATGTCTCCAGGGATGCTCAATGAATCGTATAACTTGAGGGAAGTAGATGATACATTCCAGCATTTCAAGGCTATCATCACTCAAGGTTTGGCACCAGAGGTCACTTTCGAATGAGTCAATCAATAACCTCTTGGCCTGCCATGATTTCATTGGATTTTTAATCGATGCATGCAAAACTTTCACCAAGTTACCTTACAAAGCTCAAGAATGAGAAAGAAACTTGTGAAGTCATTCACAACCATTTTAATGGTCCCAACCATGATCAACTTCAAGCAATGATCAGCAAGTTTGTAGAATATCGAGCGTAGTGTCACATCGACTCTCCTGATCAAAAGCAAGACACCAAGTTTGAACAGAGGGATGATGAGGAGTAGTTTCTCCTTTCGTGTATGCGTTGATCATTTTTGTAAAATATTTAAAAAGCATGTTGGCATACATGATGACCTCATCCATGTTGCACCATGGGATGTTGCATCCAAAAACTTGCCCAAGTCAACCATTGACTTTTTAGATATTTTAGACCTTTTGTAAATATCTTGTAAGATATTTTGTAAGTAGTGGGTTTGCTTTTGTCTTCTTTCCTCCTCTCCTTCTATAAATACTTGAATACTTGTTGTATTCAAGGTGGACATTTTTGTATGAAAAGAGAAGTGAGGAGAGAAAGACTTTGTGTTTTCTTATGTAATAGAAGAAATATTAATACACATATTTCAGACTTTGTGCTTAATGTATGTGTTATTTGCATCAGATCTTTCTTAAGTTAGATCTATGTTTTTATTCTATTGGATTCATTCCTACTATTGTCATATGTTCATCAGTATTGCTTTAATTGTTTATGCAAGTAAGTTTGGCTCTATTTACTACCGGCTCAAAGCATAAACCTTCTGACCTTTCCATCTTGGAATTCATTTCTTTTCTTCCTTCAGATCTATCCTCCTCCATTCCTTCCTTCCCATACCTTTCTATTCATTGTTGGAACTACCTCTACTGGGATGAGATCCCAAACCCCCTAAAGTTAGAATAGTGTAGATTTTGGCTTGTTTCCCCATGACTTGCCTAACGAACAGTTTTTCAGACCAACAGTGTTAGATTGGACATCATTGTAGGTATAGGATCAGGGGAAGGTAATGGTGGAGCCCGTTCACATCCTAGATCACAGGACCCTAGGCCTTCGAGGCGAGAGGTTGATCGGAGGTTTGGGTGCGGTGGGACATATATGATGAGACTGTAGCTACATGGGAGGATGCCACTATATTACCATTTCAGTTTACACATTTGTTTCAGTGACTTGTAGGAGGAAGTCGAGTCTAAGGGGAGGGGTATGTAGTTACCACTTCCCTTTGACACATTTTGATGCTTATCATGACAGTGTCGGCAATATTATGGACATTATTATAATTTTATTTAGTATGATGTTAGATATTTATTCATGGATTATTGTTGACTTTGATTCTTATATGATGCATGATGATTATTGGAGACACTTTATATGTTGATGATGTTATATTGTTGGACATGGTTACATGATGGATGTTGTTTGGATTTGTGATATTTGGACATTGTGAGTAGACCTAGAAATGGAAGATTATTGGATGATGATATAGTTGTTGATAAAATTATAAATGATATTGTTAGATTGCATGGATGTTGTTGTGATTCATATATCTAGATGATTTTGAAATTTTAATTATATTTATATTATTTTTATGTTTTGATATGGCCATAAGGCCGAAGGAGGTATTTGTGTTTTGCAAGTTAAAATATCACAACAAACATTAGGGATTAGAGACTAACCACATTGAAATTCTAGATGAATTCAACAAGGTCACCATGCAAACTAGTTTTGTTTGTGTGTGTGTTTGTTAGTGTTATGGATTCCCAAGGGGGGAATCACCTTTAAATGTGACCAAGGTATTTTATGTTTTTCTTTTATTTTGGTCCCTTTTTATATCTACATGTGTTTATTTTTTGATGCTTTTACCCTTTCATTAATTACTAAATGGTGTGTAAATATTGTGAGTAATCATATTGCTTAATTACTTAATTAAAAGATGTCATAAGAATGTAATTAATAGAGTTGGTGGCCATGTTTTAAAGTGTTGTAAGAATGTGTATGTAATGTGTGTTAGTATCTAGATTTAATCTCCTTCACAACTTGAACAACATCATGAACTTGCACAAGACACTCAAGGATAAATAGATGGTTAGTATGTCATTTGTAGCCAGGAGCAATCCTATCTACTTGTTTGCATTCAAGAATTGAGGGAGTGGATAGCACCTTCAAGAGGGTTTTGATCTAACACTCACTATTTTAGGTTGTGCCTATCAACCAAGGCAAGAGAACCTATATTGCAGCCCTTGTATGGTAAAGGAGGTAGAGATATCCTTGTGTTTTACATTATGACATGAAAGAGGCCTTATGAAAACATGATCAAGTATCCATTATCAAAACTCAAAGGAGTTGTCACTACTAAATGATGGAAATGTTCTCAAAACAAGGCTAGGGCTACTAAAGACATGATAAAACCCTGATATGCTTTGTGCATTTTTGTGAAAGGATTGAGTTCTTTTGTGGACACACAATGCAAATGCAAGGGTAGTATAGGTAGGATGAGTTAGTTTAAATGATATTATGATGGGAGAAGTTTGGACAAGACAAGATAAGGAATTACCCACTTCTTTGGGAAGCTTTGCAAAAGAATTGCAACACCTAAACAACAGAGATGTTTCAATGAGTTTGAAGTACTCTTTCAACCAGGATGTGTGCACAAATGGAGGCCCAAATCTACACTATTCCACACAAAATTTGATAACCTACCACAAAGGCTTGAAGCAAAATATCAATGAAGCATTTAGAAACCCTTGTTAGATCATGACTTAAGGTACACCCAAAATTTTACAAACACCCTCAATTTACAAGGAAGGTAAGATGAATTTAAATCTGTTTATCTTCACTCAAATGAATGCTCTTCTGAATGGAAGATTGCATATGCCTTCAAACCCTCTACAAGAAATGAGACCATGTATGACCAAAAATATCCCATACACAAGATTGCAACATGAGCATGAAACATAAATTGAAAACATACTGAAACAAAAGTGTATGCAAGCTTTGTTAAGAGATAAAACCAGTTAATCCATAAATTTTGATCAAATACACCAGCAAGGGAATGTTATTAAGAAAATATCAAATCTTGTTGATGGCTTTACAGTGGAAATCAACTCAACATGATGAAAATTTGATGCAAACAGGAATAAAAAATGGCTCTCAGGCAGTTTCTCCAAAAAAAATGGAACACTTCCAGTTTTCCTCCTGAAAATTCTTCTCTCTTTCTCCAAAATCCCAACAGACTTTACAAAATGCCTCCAAACTACATAATATACCCTATGCCATCTTGGATCCTTGCATCCCAAGCAAAGAATATGCTCAAGGGATCAAATTTGTTACAAAACTCTTATCCATTTCATGAAAATGACATCAAACTGTAAAATAGCTCACATATTGCCAGGATGCACAAATATTTTAAAATATTACATGAATTCAGATCCTTATCCATCCTAGGGTCATGTTTTTTTCATTCCACCATGCCAACATGCATTTGCAATTACTTTTCACCTTTTACCTTCATCATTTTTCACCTCTGCAACCTTTTATTTTCACCTTTCACGTTTTTTTACGGGTCTAAGGAAAAATTTCATCAAAAAACATCATAAGCCATTAAATTAGCTCCCAAAAATGTTGCCATTATTCTCAGAAGGCTGAGGGGACTCAAAATCATATAAGGTTTGATGAATTTTGATGAAGAAATTTGATTTCCAAGTTTCTTAGAGTTCATATGGCGCCAAAAAAATGAAATTACACATTTACTTAAATCAATTTACGATAAAAACACCAGCCATCCACGTGTTAGATTCAAATCCCCTTCAAAAATGCAAAAATTACCTTTCTGCCTTTAGACGAAGTGGGACACGTGTCCAAACATGATTGGGGCGGGCCCCCAATCCTTAAAACACATTTTAAACCCTTTTGAACCTTGAGAAAAGTTTGAAAATTTTCCCCGCGAGCCCCCTGGACATGCCACGTGTCCTCCTATGGGCCCTATTGAAAATCACGGGCCAAAATGATGACCTTTTCTCCTTTTTGAGAAAATAAATATTTTCTCTGAAAACCCCGTGGGCCCGAACACCCGCTATCTCCCTGCCACGTGTCACTCTCCTATTTAGTGTGGAGCCAACCCTTCCATTTTGCCTTCAACCCTCCATGAGGAAAAAACCTCTCGTGGACCCGCTCTCCCATTTTCACCATTTGAAATGTGCCACGTGTCACCCAATAATTGGATGTGGGGGACACCTTCAACTTTTCCCATCGGGGTCATGGACAAGTTTTTGGTTTTTGAGACTTTTCTCCAAAATTTGTAAATTTTTCCATTTTCTCTCCGTGCTCCACATCTCTGCCAAATTCGGGACACGTGTTGCCTTCTCATTCATTGCGGGACTTCAGCCTGAACAAATCACTTTTACCTTTTGAAGTTTAAAAACTTCAAATTCTTCCAAACCTCTGCCCCTCCATTTCATCCCCTTGCATACATGTCACTTTCCTATTCGATACGGGCCTCTAGGTCGAAATTTTTCCTTTGGCATTTTGAAGCCAAAAACTTAAAAAAATTCCAACTATTCACCTCTCCATCTTGACGACTCTCCTGACACGTGTCCATTTCTTATTGGAGGTGGGATTTTGAGTCAAAATTTTCCCCTGACGCCTTGAGCCAAAAAGCAACAAAAATTTTCCAAGTCCTCCACCATCCGCTTGACCTCCTTGGAAACGTGTCGCCCTCCCATTGGGCATGGGCTCATGGGCCAAACTTTTCCTTTGACATCCTGAGCCAAGAAACATCAAAATTTTCTAAGTCCCCCCTTTCCACTTGTCCTCTGAGCCATCTATCATCATACCATTCACTGCGGGCCTTCGGGAAAAATTTGATTTTAAGAAATTTTCCAAAATGGATTAAAATTTCCTAAGTGCGGCATGCCACCTGCCGATCCATCAACCAATCATATCATGCCACGTAGGCACAACATTGTAGCACTGTGGGACCGTGGACCAAAATTTTCCCTTCACCAAAATTTCAAAAAGTGACAAGTTATAACATTTTTTCGACCATCCCCGGCCAATAGGAGCCTGCCATGTTAGCATAAAGGTTACAATGATAAATTTGACGGCCCGAGAGCCCGTCAAAATGTGAAAAATACAGAGGCTACCCTAGAAATTGAATTTTTTCACAAGGAAGGCATATTTTTCGGTTTTGAATCCAATGAAACATGATTTCACAATGGTTTAGGCCCGGGATTAGAATTTCAACTTCCAGAAACTTGGATTCAATCAAACATGGGTTTTTTACGATTTGGCAATGGAAAAAATGACACAACCCGTATAAATGAAAAAAATTGGGGCACAACAAGGGGGAAACTTGGATTTTGTTTCAAAATGGGGCAGAATAACAACATTGAGGGCATTTTCAATGCATTCAACTAAAAAATGAGTTACAGATCACCCACTCAAGCAAATGAAACATTTCTTGACAAATTGGGCATGGGAAATTAAGGCAAAATGTGCAAACCTAGAAATTGCACCAACATTGGCTCTTGCTTGGGGATGGGCACTCCTTGTGAGTGACACAAGATCAAAACATAGACCAAGTTCCAAGAATCCATTGGGCAAGGAGTATAAAAATGCAAAGCAGCCCAAAAACTAGATATTCCACCAAAAAGGACCGAGAAAAATAGACCAACAATGGTTGCCAAGGACAAAAGGGCAAACCACGAGCCAACAACAACAAAAGACAAAATAAAAGAAAGGACTATACAAAATGTACAACTTGTGCATACCTCACATGGGGATTCAATCCAAGAAATGTTTTAAATGTCTGCCATTAACAGGAAGCTCCAGCAAATCCCCATCCAAATCCTTTAGAAAAAATGTATTTTCTCCAATCCTGATATCAATGGCATAAGGGCCCATCCATAGAGTATCAAAATTTCCATGCTTTCCCTTGTCTTCATGCCTACTATCCCACAACAAAAACAAATCTCCAACAATGAAAGCTCTAGGGGTGACCTTCTTATAAAAAAACTTCTTAAATTTCTCTCTAAATCTGACATGCCTTTGATGAGAGGCTCTTCTTTCTTCATCCAGCTCAATGATTTGATTTATCCTTGATTCATATGGGCCATGTTCTTGATCTTCTAACTATTGGGAAAACTAAAATGTGGACAATTGCAAATGTAAGGGCAACAATGCTTGTGTTCCATAGACCAATTCAAATGGACTCTTACCAGTTTCTCTTTTTGGAGTTATTCTATCAGCCCATACTGCAAATTTTAATTGCTCTCCCCACTTCTTCTTGTTGATCTCCAAAGTCCTAATAATCTTGAGCAAGTTCTTGTTACTTGATTCAGCTTGCCCATTCCCTTGTGGATTGTAATTTGAAGAATAAGTCAGATTTATCCCATATTCATTGCACATTTCCATCAAAGGCTTGGCTCTAAAACACATAGCATTATTAGATACAATCTTAACTAGAACTCCAAACCTACATATGATATGATTCAGCAAGAAATCCATCACCACTTGGTGTGTTGCTTTTCTAGATGGAATTGCTTCAACCCATTTTGTAAAATAATTAGTTGCTACAAGGATCCATTTATGACCAGCACTAGAAGGATCTGAAATCTCACCAATGAAATCCATTCCCCATTGTTTGAAAGGAGCTTCAATTGATACAAGATGCAAAGGAAGGGAACCTGAAGCTTTCAATCTTCCTGAAAAACGTTGGCAACTATCACATCTTCTAACTAGCTGGTTTGCATCTTTAAAAAGAGTTGGCCACCAATAACTAGCTCTTAAAATCTTATGTGTTATCACTCTACTAGCAAAATTTCCTCCACAAACTCCCCCATGAAAATCAACAATCAACTTGGGAGCTTCATCTTCAGTTATGCATTTCAAGAGGACACCTTTAGGGTTCTTCTAAGCCTGCCCAAGGTCTATTATGATATATTTCTAAGAAGCCAGCTTGAGGGCTCTGTTGATGGCGAATCATAGCACCCATGAATGTCTACAACTCGATGGGTTGAGACTCTCAATGTGATTGCATAACATGGAGATTTTCCCAAGTGTGGGACCTTGTGGATCAGGAAAGCTCTCCGGATGAAGGCCGTTCCTATTCCTCTATTCAGATGCACTCATAAAAATGTAAAGGGTTTACTCAAAAACCTAATCTAACTTGCCAAGGAGACAAGGTAAGAAGATGCATAAAAATAAACCTAAACTAACAAAGGTGATGCACCGAGGAATGAAGAACACCTGTCTTGCCATTAAACACAAACCATTAAAATGCAATGCAAGATCATGCACAGATAACCAAAATTGTAGTGAAAGATTAGGAGGATGCAAATAAACATAGATAGGGTTGAGAATCATCCACAGACATGCATTATCTACTCCAAATATTGATACAATACACTACAAAATGCCAAGAGGCAAAGTTACATTACAATTTTAGATGGGAGGTCTGAACTCCATAAATTCACCTTCCAAAGAGAAGAAGGGAGGGGAAAAACAAGAGTGTCCAAACTTTAGAAAGAAGCCCCTCTTTACAATTTATAGGAAGAAAGAGAGAAAAAAGAGAGAGGAATTCCAAATCTACCCTAGCCACCTTTAGGTTGCATTTAATTCATCTCATTATGGTGGTAGGTGAGAACCCTAGCAAACCCAAAAAGTGGCGAACTGTATTTTGCATTTTTAAGAACTTATTCCCACCCAATTAAAGATATCCAGTCGTATTTGGATAGAGGACCTCGTAATCTTTCTGAAAATTCCAACCTTGCATGAATCCGAGCTCCCTGTGAAAAGTTATGGCCATCTGAATATCTACGCTAGGGTTTGCTTCTTGTCAGTGCTCAAAATGTTGCGCCTCCTGAAGGTGCGCCATTGGCGCATCCATCCTTATGTCGACATACCCTTATGTGTGCCAAGGCATGAATTTCTTTGTGTTGACATCCTTTGTTGTGCGCCCTTAACCTACACCTTGGCACATCCTTTTTCATGTCGACATCCTTTGTTGTGTGCCCTTAACCTATGCCTTGGTGCATCCTTTTTCATGTTGACATCCTTTTCGTGCGCCCTTAACCTACGCCTTGGTGCATCCTTTTTCGTGTCGACATCCTTTGTTGTGTGCCCTTAACCTGCACCTTGGCGCATCCTTTTTCATGTCGACATCCTTTGTTGTGCGCCCTTAACCTGTGCCTTGGCGCATCCTTTTTCATGTCGACATCCTTTGTTGTGTGCCCTTAACCTGCGCCTTGGTGCATCCTTTTTTGTGTCAACATCCTTTTCTATACACCCTTAACCTGTGCCTTGGTACATCCTTTTTCGTGTCGACATCCTTTGTTGTGTGCCCTTAACCTGTGCCTTTGCGCAATAAACATCAGGATTTGAGTTTCTTTGATTTCCATATTCTTCTTCTTGTCTATATCTACCCGGGGGAAAGATATATACAACAATTTGGTGACTCAATGGGATCACCTGCCAGCTAGGTAGAAGATTAGTGACCTTTTAGCAATCCATTGGGCATGGAGTCATAAGTAATAACTTGAAACCATCCTGATATCTAATCCTGAGCCCGATCTGCGCAACCCTTTTCCGACAAAGACACTCGAACAGAGAAAACAACCTGAGCAACAAAACCTGTGCTAAAGCACTTAGGGAAATTGAAACCTAACTACAACAAGACAATGTGCATATGCACTTAAAGGAATTTGAAATCTAGGATAATATTTACAAGGGTAAATCTTTTCCTTTTAGTAGCAATGTTTAAGGTAGATTCCATTAACCAGAATCGGGATTTCTTCTCCATCAAATGTAGACATTTGGAAGGCATTAGTACTTTTACATCCCGTGACCATGTAGGGGCCACTCGAAATGGCATCAAACTTGGAATGCCTTCCTAGTTTTGCCCGATCTGCATCCCATTTCAGGACTAGGTCCCCTTCTAGGAAGGTCCTTGCTCTTGCCTTCTTATCAAATAATCTTTTTACTAAGGCCTGATCCTTTTCAATCATCAGAACTACATGTTCTCTTATTTCTTCCAATTCCATCAACTGTGCATACCTGACCTCCATTGGTTCGAACTCAGACAACTCCAACTGTTTCATGAGCTCCAATGCTGGCAATTCTAATGATATAGGCAATCTTGTCTCTTTCCCATAGACCAACTTGTAGGGGAATTACCTGTAGATCTCTTTGGTGTTATCCTGTCAGCCCATTCTATAATGTTGGAGCCTATGAATGCCAATGCATTGTCTGCGATATGATAGTGGCTAGCGCACCGAACC
The DNA here is from genome assembly GCA_018340775.1 of Taxus wallichiana var. yunnanensis. NCBI lineage: Eukaryota > Viridiplantae > Streptophyta > Pinopsida > Cupressales > Taxaceae > Taxus > Taxus wallichiana. Next base: position 52,519,090 of record CM031233.1, read on the forward strand.
TGGTCACTATCCCTTCATAAAAGTCTAGTATGTTAGACTCATTTGCTTCTTTGAGCACTACCGCTTCGGTCCACTTGGTGAAATAGTCTGTTGCCGTGAGAATCCACTTGTGGCCTTGGCTTGAGTTTGGATTTATGACCCCAATGAAGTCCAATCCCCATTGCATAAATGGTTGGTCAACCAAAATTGGGTGCAATGGAAGCACTGCTAGTATTTCTTTTCCCATGAAGAGTGCACATTTCTTGCACTTTCTTATCCATGTATAGCAGTCACTGAACACTATGGGCCAATAATACCCTACCTTCATTATCTTAAGAGCTGTTACCCGTGGGGCGAAATGTCCTCCAGAATCTCCATCATGAAAATCTTGTAACACCCTCTCAATTTGACCTGTCCCAATGCACCTCAATAGAACTCCATTGATGTCTTTTTTAAACAAAACACCATCAACAAGCACATATGGAATGGATTGTAATCTAAAGTATCTCCTCTTTGCTTTTCTCATTTCTGGAGGGCATAGGCCTACTTGTAGGAAGTGTATCATATTCTGAGTCCAACAAGGAGTGGCCACATCATCATTCTCTTGTTCTTGACCATCCTGCAGCAAGTGCAAGGCAGTCTCTTTTTCATCACCTACTTCAACTTTCCAACTCAAAGCTAGTTGTTCACATAGTCCTTTTCCATGTACTAGCTTAGTGACCTTAATTTTGATGTCATATTCCATGACACAGGTTATCCATCCTGCACGTTTCTCATTGAGATCCTTGTTTAGAAGGAAGTATTTGACTCCCGCATGAGAGACCAATAATTGGATCTTATTGTTTGAGACTAGGTGCTTGAATTTCTTTAAGCTCTTGATCACTGCAAGGACATGCTTTTCAATGAAAGAGTACCTAGTTTCGTATTCCTCCAAGCTTTGACTAAAGAAAGAAACTGGTTGTTCTAATCCTTCTTTGTTTTGTTGTACCAGGATTGTAGAAATTATGTCTCCACCACCAAAGGCATATAACATGAAATCCTTGGAGAATTCTAGATTGACGAGAGTTGGAGCTTGATATATAGCCTCTTTTATTGCCTCAAAACTTGCTTTACCTTCAGATGTCCACTTAAATGCCATGCTCTTCTTCAACATCAGCATTATTGGCTTTACAAGAGATGCAAAGTTTGGAACAAACCTACGGACAAAATTGATCCTTCCCAAGAAGCTTTGAAGAGCCTTCTTGTGACTTGGAAATGTCAACGCTTGAATTGCTTCAACTCTTTTCCGGGTCAATCGTCAATCCCTCCTTTGAAACAATATGGCCTAGAAGTTTTCCCTCGTGAGCCAAGAATATGCAGTTTTTGGGATTCAATGATACCCCAAATCTTCTACACCTCTGAAATACTGCCTTAAATGAAAGAGGTGATCCACTGCATTTTTGAGAATATAGTGATGTCATCAAGATATATTAGAACTATTTTATTGATCAATCCTTTGAATGCCATATCCATTGCCCTTTGGAAAGTGGCTCTAGCATTTGATAGCCCAAATGGCATCTTCTTGTAGGCATAGGTGCCCCATTTGGTGGTGAAAGCCATCTTGAACTGGTCATCTTCTTTCACCATTATCTGATTATACCCCGAATAGCCATCTAGGAGAGAGAATCTCTCTGAACTAGACACCACTTGCAATATTTGTTCCATTGAAGGAAGTGGGTAATGGTCTTTGAGAGATGCCCTGTTGAGGTCTCTGAAGTCCACACACAACCTGATTTCTCCACTCTTCCTCCTGACCGGAACCAAGTTTGTAACCCAACTTGAGTGCTTGATTGGGAATATAATGCTCACCTATATTAGCTTATTTAGCTCTTTCTTCATTAGAGGCTCAATGTGAGGGTTGACTGGTCTCTTCTTTTGCCTGATGGGCTTAGCATCTAGATCCAATTCTATGGTATGTTGTGCCAACTTCGGATTGAATCCTCTCAAGTCTTCATAGATCTAAGTGAATACATCTCGGGAATTCTTGGCAAAGCTGTATGAAATCTGATTTCTCTGCTCAAAGTGGCCACTTTACCAATTTGAAGTGTTTTGCCTTCCCCAACCGAATTGGCTTTGAATCTTCTCTCTTGACCTGTATGTTAGCCTTTTCCTTACGGAATTGGTCGTTAGGGTTGAAGATAGACTCCAATGTTACTAAACCCTTGGGAAGCTTGTTTTCCACAGCTACACTACTTGATCCCCATACTCTTTACTCTAATTTGTCTTAATTCCTAGCTGAGAATTCAGCCTCTTCTTGTAAGAAATTGACGATCTGTTGATTGTTCTCAAACACCTGCCAGCTTGTGTTATTATCTAGAACTGCTGGCCTCACAATCACATGGATATGTGGTTGTGTTTTTTCCCTTCTGATGTTGTCAACCACATCAAACGTTGCTCCAACTGCTGCGAGCCTATCCGCAGACTTCATTTTTCTTCCTAGGTATGGACACGATGTTGAAAGCTTTGAAATCCTTAATGAGGTCCCATACCCTATTCTTGTAGTTCTTCAACAGTCATTCTTTGTAGCATGTTGTCCCCTAACTTGATTGATGATCAACTCGCTATCCCCGAACACCTGCAAGTTCTTTATGCCCTTTTTCCTAGCCCAATGAAGTCCATGAATCAAGGCCTCATATTCAGCTGTTTTGTTGTTTGAATAGGAAAACTGAAACAAAGCTGAATAATATTTGATGCCTTGAGGTGAAACAAGCATAACTCCTCCTCTTGCACCTTGCCTACTCCTTTATCCATTGAAAAATAACTGCCATACCTCATTCTCATCCTTATGGTCTAGTTTGGTGATGCTAGGAATAGATTGGTTTTCTTCATGTATGCAATAGACTCCTAGCTCATATTCTTCTACTTCTTGGTAGGGATCAAAAGCATGTACCTTGCTTTCCCATTCATCAAGAGTCAAATCTAGGATGCTTCCAACTTTGGTGTCAGCTTCATCTGTGCTTTGATAATAGTCTTGATCAAATGCTGAAGTTGGCATTGATTTGGCTTGGAGTATGAGGCTCAATATGAAAGTTTGCAATTGGTTCAGATCTGATTGTGACCTTAGTACCATATCTTGTTCTAAACAACATGTGTGACCAATCAGAAGATAAGTAGCCTCCAATTCTAGCTATGAAATCCCTTGATAAGCATAGGGCAAAGAGTGGTGGCAAATCTATCACTGACACATCTTACAAAACGGTAACGTTGGGGCATGCATGCAAGGTAAGATTCAAACTTTTAATCACTCCCACCATTGCTACTGTTGTCCCATCCAATTGCACTACCCCCTTTGATATGACTTCATATTGGAGACCTAGCTACTCAACTATTTGCTTGGGCATGATAGAACTACTTTCCCCGGAATCAATCATGCAATTGTGTACTAGTTTATCCCCAATGATTAATGAAAAATAGAATGGAGGGGGCTTCAAAACTTTACCTTGTTGTCCTCCATGATTCCCTTTAGGCTAAGCAGCATTTGTGAGGACCTTCTCTTGCATATGGACATGCTGGTTTGAAGTTGACCAATTCTTCATGGCAGCTTGTAGAAGATCTCTTTGGCCTAGGATGGATAAAGATTCCCACATTGATATATTCACATTTTTCTTCTTCATTTGATTAATGATGCTAAATGGGGATGAAACATCTCTTTGTTGTCCTTTAGTCTGCGCATTCCTTTCTTGTGCATGGGTAGTAATAGTTGGCATTTGAGTTGGCTTAGAAGGTGGTTTGGGTTGTCCTTGCGTGTTTGGAGTTGTACTTTGCTTACCAACACCTTGTGGAGTGATGGAAGGTTGTAGATCACTTAGAGCCAATGCCTGCCCTTCACCAATATTCCTCTTCTTTGATCTTGTGTTAGCTGCTACACTCTAGAAATTGTTTGATTCATGCCACAAAAATCCTCAACTTGCTAATTCACAAGTGCGGTATCATTTGGAGTTGTGTTTTGCTGAGATGTCCCTTGTTGCTGATTTGTTTCTTGACTCACTTCACCCTCTACACCAGTAGTTGTCACCATCAAGGCTTGGTTCAAAGCACCATTGAAGCACATAGATTGGTTGTGAGGTTCATTACATGGGAAACACCAATCATACTCTTGAGCTATATTGTTTTGCACTGGCACTAATGCTTTAGAAGCAGATGCAACATTGGGGTTATAGGGCTGAAATGGTCTATTGGCGGGAGGTCTTACTTGGCTTTGATTTTTATTTACAGCCTGAGTTGGTGACCTATTTTTTTGGTATGGGGGCCTAGCCTGGTACTATGTTTGAGGCTGATATGGTCTAACACTTTGAGCTTGCTGTCTTTTGATAGTCACCAGCTCATTTCCAAGGTTTTGCAATTGTTTCATAACCTCTTGGAGTTCATTTAAAGCACTAGAGGATGAAGTAAAAGTTTCATTTGAAATTTGATTTCTAGGAGTGGGAATAGGAGCCAAAGTGGGTGTTTGACTAGTGCTTGGATTTTCAAAGTTTGGATACAAGGGCATGGGAGGCATAAGAGCCAGCTTACCAGCTTGAATAAGACAATTTTCAGCCCTAATGGCAATGCTATAAGCAGCAGGTAAGGTTGTTCCTCCCATAGATTGAATTAACATAGAAATATCAGAATTCAAAGCTTTAAGATAATATAGAAAATCACCTTCAGCTGTTGGCCTAACGGCCACTGGAATCCTATCCCAAGACCTTTGAAATCTGAAGTTGAAGTCAGTCAGCTACTCATTGGGAGCTCTCTTGATAGTTGTCAATTGTTCAAGCAGAGACAAATTGTCTCCCCTTTCCCCAAACTACTCATGGAGAACTATGCATAACTGATTCCAATTTTGGATAGAACCAGCTCGAGGTTGCTAAACCATTGCGGTGCCTTCCCTTTGAACTAAGATGCCAAACATTTGACAGAAGCATCCATTTCATTTATCTCATGGATTTTACAAATGTTAGCAATGTCTTTGACATGATCACCAGGAGTGGTATGATTTTCTCCAGTGAAAAATGGAATGTTCTTCAATGCTACAATTGGAACTAGATTCTATGCATTGAGGGCAAGTGGGCTACTACCAGTGAAATTGACAAAGGGATTTAGTGGTAGATGTGCCATTATGATTGGCCTAAGAATTGGTTGATGTGAGAAAAGGTCTACCAGGTGGAGGTGTAGACAAAGTCCGGTTAGGTGGAGATGGTGACCTTTGTGGTCTTCTTCCTCTCCTTCCTCTGCCTGGTGATAGCTGCAAGTGAACAAATAGCCCCTCTTCTTGAGTATCAGACCTGGTTTGAATTCTTCTCATGCGCCTGGGAAACTATTGCTGCTATACCACTGAATTCTATCCCTTCGGAGTCGCCAGATGTGTTAGAAAGTGAGCCTCAAAAGGCTAGATTCTGCCAAGTTACACACCAAACCTAACAATATTAAAAAATAATTTAAAACTTTGAAGGACCCAAAAGATACAGTTCTTCAATTCGGTTATCGGTATTTTTGTGCAGCTACTAATCCTCGAAAGGTACAAAGTAAACTCGGTCATGTAAGGCAATAACCGGGAAAACCCAAAATACTAAAAACCATGAAATTTTGAAATTCAAAATCTCAAAAATCTAAGAATACCCTTTTTAAGATTATCCCCCGATCTATCAATTGGTGAAATTTTGACTTTTTTCAAGCAAGTTAAGTCCTTGAAAATTGATTTCAAAGTTCATCCTGGAAGGTGAAAAATCTGAAATTGTAAAACCTGTAATTTTTTAGTCCAAATTTCCTGAAAATTCCTTCAAATCCTGTGGAATGACCTCTTGTCCCACCGGGCATGCCAAAACTGTTGATGGTGAATCACAGCACCCCTAAATGTCTGTAACTCAATGGGTTGAGACTCTCAGTGCGATTGCATAACATGGAGCTTTTCCCAAGTGTGGGACCTTGTGAATCAAGAAAGCTCTCGATGAAGGCCGGTTCCTATTCCTCTGTTTAGATGCACTCATAAAAATGTAGAGGGTTTACTCAAAAACCTAATCTAACTTGCCAAGGATACAGGGTAAGAAGATGCATAAAAATAAACCTAAACTAACAAAGGTGATGCACCGAGGAATGAAGAACACCTGTCTTGCCAATAAACACAAACCGTTAAAATGCAATGCAAGATCATGCACAGATAACCAAAATTGTAGTGAAAGATCAAGAGGATGTAAATAAACATAGAGAGGGTTGAGAATCATCCACAGACATGTATTATCTACTCCAACGATTGATACAATACACTACAAAATGCAAAGAGGCAAAGTTGCATTACAGTTTTAGATGGGAGGTTTGAACTCCACAAATTCACCTGCCAAAGAGAAGAAGGGAGGGGAAAAACAAGAGTTTCCAACCTTTAGAAAGAATCCCCCTCCTTACAATTTATAGGAAGAAAGAGAGAGAAAAGAGAGAGAATTCCAAATCTACCCCAACCACCTCTAGGTTACATTTAATTCATCTCATTATGGTGGTAGGTGAGAACCCTAGCAAACCCAAAAAGTGGCGAACTGTATTTTTAATTTTTAATAACTTGTTCCCACCCAATTAAAGATATCCAATCGTAGTTGGATAGAGGACCTCGTAAGCTTTCCAAAAGTCCAACCTTGCATGAATCCGAGCTTCCTGTGAAAATTTATGGCCATTTCAATATCTCGTGCTGGGGTTTGCTTCTGTCAGTGCTCAAAATGTTGTGCCTCCCGAAGATGTGCCATTGGCACATCCATCCTTATGTCAACATACTCTTATGTGCACCAAGGCATGAATTTCTTCGTGTCGACATCCTTTGTTGTGTGCCCTTAACTCCGTCCCTTGGTGCATCCTTTTTCATGTCGATATCCTTTGTTGTGTGCGCCTTAACTTGTGCCTTGGCACATCCTTTTTCATGTCGACATCCTTTTTTGTGTGCCCTTAACCTATGCCTTGGCACATCCTTTTTCGTGTCAACATCCTTTGTTGTGCACCCTTAACTTACACCTTGGCGCATCCTTTTTGTTTCGACATCCTTTGATGTGTGCCCTTAATCTGCGCCCTTGCGCATCCTTTTTGTGTCGACATCCTTTGTTGTGCACCCTTAACTCGTGCCTTGGCACATCCTTTTTCGTGTTGACATCATTTGCTTTATGTGCCCTTAACCTACGCCTTGGCGCATCCTTTTCGTGTCGACATCCTTTCTTTGTGTGCCCTTAACTCGGCCTTGGCGCATCCTTTTTGTGTCAACATCCTTTCTTTGCTGTGCACCCTTAACCTACACCTTGGTGCATCCTTTTTCGTGTTGACATCCTTTGTTGTGTGCCCTTAACCTATGTTTTTACGCAGTAAACATCGGACTTTAAGTTGCTTTGATTTCCATATTCTTACTCGCTTGTCTATATCTACCCTGGGGAAAGATATATACAACAAGCTCTTTTTTATTTTTATTCAAGTAATTAGGACAACATAGATGCTTGAGGTAGAAGACTACATCCTTGTACCATTCAGAATTCATCAATTTGTCAAGTAGACCTACCCTTTCTTCCTCTAGCTGATTCACTTCTACATTTTGCAAATTACTCTCAGCCATGAGCTTGGCAAGACCCAAACCTCTTACCAGATTTGTTGTTTGGATATCCATATCATATTCTTGTAATTTGTTGACCCATCTACATCTCTTGGTTGATATCTCCATGTCTGATAAGATGTCTTTAAAAATTGTATGAAAAACATAAGCAACAACCTTTGAACTCAAAATGTAAGGCCTACAAATCTTTGTTTCTTTCATTAATGCAAATTCCTATTTTCCCATGATTGTATACTTCAACTCAGCTACTTGTAAATCCTTGCTAAAGAAAGCAATAGGCCTCTTAGCTCCATTCTCATCCTTTTGCAACAAAACTGAAGCAATAGTAAATTCAGAGGCAAAGGAAAAGATTTGGAAAGGCCTCTTATAGTTTGGAGCTGCCAAAATAGGTGCATGCTTGAGTGCATCCTTTATTCCTTCAAAATCTTGGATGGCAGCCTCATCCCACTTAAAAAATTGATCCTTTCTTAGCATTCTTGTGATTGGGAGAGTTAGCTCAGCAAAATTAGAAACATACCTTCTAATGAAATTGATTTGGCCAAAGAAAGATTGGATACTTTTCTTGGTTCTTGGAATAGGTACCTTGCTGCTTGCTTCCACTCTCTCAGGGTCTATCATAACACCTTCTTTAGACACAATATGTCCTAGCAACTTGGCCTTTTACACCAAAATGACACTTCTTTGGATTAAGTGAAATGCCATACTCTCTACATCTGATCAACATCTTTTCTAGGTGGTGCAAATGGTCTTCTCGTTGCCTTGAAAAAATAGTCACATCATCTTGGTAAACTGCTATGAATTCACTGATATAACCAAAAAAGGCAACATCCATTGCCATTTGAAAAGTATCATTAGCATTCATCAATCCAAAAGGCATCTTTACAAAAACGTAAGTCCCCCAAGGAGTAGTCAAGGTTGTCTTAAGTCTTTCTAATTCTTTGACAACTACTTGATTGTATCTGGAGAAACCATCCAAAGTTGAAAGGATCTCTGACCCTGTTACAAGCTACAACATATTTTCCATGTTTGGAAAGGGGTAATTTTCCTTCATAGATGCTTTTTTAGATTCCTAAAATCCACACAAAGTCTGATATCTCCGTTCTTCTTTCTAACTGGGACAAGGTTTGCCACCCAAGATGAGTATCTAGTAGGCTGAATGATGCCACCATCTCTCAATTTCTTCAACTCTTCTTGCATTTTCATGGAAAGCAATGGGTTAATAGGCCTTTGTTTTTGTCTAAATGGCTTGGTTTTGGCCTCAAGAGGGATCTCATGCTGAAATAAATCTTCTCTATATGCCTTCAGCTCTGAATAAGACCAGGCAAGGCAGTCTTGATACTTCTTTAAAAGTTGGGCATAGGACTGTTTTTCCTCTTTGCTGAGATGGCTACCCAACTAGATCTTCCTTGGTTTATCCTTGGTTCCCAAGTTGTGCTCTTCCACATCCCTTGAAGCAAACAAGTTTCTATTTATGATGCAATCAACATTGCTAAAATTGGATTCAAGTGCAACAAGACCTTTAGGAATGGTGTTTATCTTCAATTGTATAATATCCTTGTCAAAAAAGTTTCTCTACCTTCATTCATGCATACCATTGGTTCCCAATCAATATTCTGACTAGAAAACTCACCTTGGCATTGTAATAATCTCAATACTCGTGCATCATCATCAAAAATCTGCCAATGTTTCACATTATCCGAGACAATTGGCCTTGTTAACACTTCAATGCTATATTCACAAAAAGGTGAAATGGTGCAATTATCTAGAACCAAGGAAAGCCAGATTATCATTAGTAGCATTAAGATTTCTATCATGATAAACAATGTTAAAGGAATCAAACATTTCAATCAAGTCCCAAACAACATGCTTATATTGTTTCATATGCTGATTTTTTATAGCATACAACTTTCTTACTTGCTTGACAACTAGCTCTGAATCTCATTTAGAAAAAATATCCTTCACTCCATATTTCCATGAAATACTTAATCCCAATAATATTGCCTCATACTCTGCAATGTTGTTAGTACATTCAAAATTGAGCTTGAAGGAGAAAAGAAATTCTTCCAAACTAGGAGAAACCAACACTATACCAGCACCATTTCCAACCTTGGAGAAAGCTCCATCAAATAGTAATGTCCATGGAGAACCTACCATACCAAGGCACTCTGATTTTTCCATCTTATTCTCTTTTCCATCAGCAAAACCAATGAAGTTATCAACATCTACATCAACAAACAACACTTCATAAGAAGCATTGTTGGGATCTTCAATCAAGTGTAACATCTTCTTCTCACCATAGAGCTTGACAAGATTTCCCTCAATAGGAATGGTGGCATAGGACATGTCCATTTGAACACTACCACCAACACTTGCAGCCCATTTTCTTGACAAAAGCATACCCCATTTGGCGGGCGATCAACAATTACAGCATCAAGTTTTAAATTCTTACCCGTATAGGCTACAAGTTGCACTACTAAATCTTTCACACAACTAACAACCGACACTTCCCTTGAATCCATGGTTGTAAAATTCCCATATGCTGCTGTCACTTTGATATTGAACTCATTCATGACCTCTAGAGGCATGACATTACATGATGCACTCGGAATCAAACATGCAGTTGTGAAGCAACCTATCTTTTATGAGAAAAGTTGTGAAGAATGGATCAACATTCAATTGGGAATCAACCAAGGATGTCCCCAAATATACTTTAGGTTCCTCTCCAAAATATTCCATTGGTGGTGGTGTTTCAAGGCCAGCAATGCTTTGAAGAGGATTCTCAACAACATTTATATTTCTGCTTGGGGTAACCTTTTCTTCTTTTAATCCCAAGTACTCGAATGCTCTCTTCTTATGCTCAGGTATTCTAAGCAACTCAATGATGGGAACACTCACTTTAATTTGGCTCAATACCTGGGCTATATCAAATGGAACATTAATTGGTAAAATAGCATTAGAAGGGAAACAAGAAGGTTCATCAGATGGAGAAGTGTCCTTGGCATCCTGGGCATGAAGAGGACTGATATTCTTGCATGAGACAACACGGTTCTTGGAAATTGTTTCTTTTCTAGGATTTTCTTTGGGAATGCTTGTGAGAAAGGGTGTCTTTGGCTTGGCTTGAGGACCAGATCCTCTAACAACTTTACTTCTAGTATTGTACTCTTTTTCTTGACCAACCACAACATTCATTAACAATTGTCTATCTTCCTCCGAAGGAATACCACCATCATAATTCTTGATCATTAAAGCCCTTAGATATTCAAAGTCATTATTAAGAATTTTAAAGGCCTGAACTACATCTACATCATGAGTTTGAGGAAGAGAAAGAAATGGTATCCTCTTTACACAATCACAAAAGGTTGCAGCAGTCCTTGTACTTATCACATCTGTTGATGTTACTGCTTGTTGTGATCCTGAAGAGCTGCCCATCATACAAATGTCATCATCCATTTCATTCTCATTATCATCATCAATATCTTGTTGGTCCATTTCACATGGAGGATGAGGAAGAAAACATCTATCACACCAATCCATATCAGCAATTTCTTGAACAACAGCAACTCTTATAGTCAGAGGGTCAGGCACCACTCTATTTTCACGTGCTTGGGGCTATCTGTTTGTAGATCCAATAGGCCCTTTACCTCTATCATCTTGTATTTGATCACCCCTAGCATGATTGCCAAATCTATCATGGTTTTGAGTTCTTTTCTGTCCTTGTGAACTTTGCCCAATTCCTTTCTCATCCCGGGCTAACTTGTAAGAAATTTCTTTAACAGCCCCTGCCAAAGTCTTGAAAACATCTTCTAAATCAGCACCCTTGCTAGCTTGAGGCTTCTCAGGGTTTACCAGCTTCACACCATCCCTCTTAAGTGGTTTACCAATAGCTTTAATATTATTTTCAATTTGAAGTGCCATGGTGAAAGCTTGTCTCAAGTTTGTAGGATTTTTGTCTCTCAAGTAATAAGCTACCTTTTTATCAAATGCATCTGCATATTTGATCAAGCAAGATTCATCACAAGGCCTCAAAATGACATGCAACCTTCTCAATGTTTTATTAAATCTTGTATTAAAATCATGAATGGTCTCATTAGGATTCTTCTTGATGTTCTCAAACTTGGATAGAAGGAACCTTGGATTTGTTTTGTCTCCATATTGTAATCTAAATGCATTACTCATCTCAGTCCATGAATCAATAGAGTTATCAGGTAGAGCTTTGCACCAATCTCTTGCATCTTCCTCAAGTGTATGAATAAATAACTTAATATACACATCCTCAAATTCTATCTCAAAATATTCCATCATGTTAACAAAGAGTTTGAGATGTTGATCTCCAATAATGGCATTGTTACCTTGGAATTTTGGTAACCTATTTCTCACATCTTGTGGGACAACATTTGGATAACCATCCATTCCTCAAAAATTTATAGGACCAAAGGTGTTAACAACAAATGGAGGTCTAGGCTAAGCCATATTTTTTGGTGGGGGTGATCTTGGAGGTGAAACAAGATAATGAGAAGTAGTAAGGGGTTTGATTGGAATAGATGAATGATCTTTAAAATGACAACCCCCAAAGGTTCTCTCTCTTGATAAACTTTAGCAAACTTAGAAACCACAGGAGAAGATCTAGGAGAAAGTTTTTTAAATACACAAGAAGGTCCCTCACCTGATGGAGAATGAAAATCAGCAAGAAGATTGCCTGAATCAAATCTACTTGAAGTGGAATTATAGTCTTCAATAACATGCTGCTCTCCTTCAAATTCAACTATGGGGATCTCTTTTCTTGCAACCAAATCACCAACCACTTTCCACACTCTTCTTCCTTCTAGTTCTAAGCTTCTTGATTCAGTGAGAAACTTCTTAGAAGAGTCCTTGGTGAAGAGGGATCTCCTTCCCTCCAGCTTGACAGATTTAAACAAGTTTCAAATGACAGAAATGTGTAAGATAACTAGTAAATCAAGATCCCAACAGCATGGAGTCACCACTAAGGATTTTCACCTTAGTTGTGCAAGAAAAAACTAAAATATTTTTTCAAATGTATGCTATGACTGAAAACTTTGCAAGGATTTACAAATTTGATCTTCTTCTTCTTGATTCAACCAAAAACAATGCATCCAAATCATATAAACTACTAGTAAATGAGAAGAGCAAACTGATTTTGAAATCCATTTTACCCAAAACATGCAGATCTGAAGTATGACATGATATCTCAAGAATGTAATAGCTCAAATACTTGATCACACAAATTCTCAAACCTTTCAAATACTTCAAAACCACCAAGAAATCAAATAAACTCCCCGCAGCAGCAGTGCCACTCGGGTGTTGGTATCCAGATTTAATCTCCTTCACAACTTGAACAACATCATGAACTTGCACAAGACACTCAAGGATAGATAGATGGTTTGTATGTCATTTATAGCTAGGGAGCACACCTATCTACTTGTTTGCATTCAAGAATTGAGGGAGTGGATAACACCTTCAAGAGGGTTTTGATCTAACCCTCACTATTTTAGGTTGTGCCTATCAACCAAGGTAAGAGAACCTATATTGCAGCCCTTGTATGGTAAAGGAGGTAGAGATATCCTTGTGTTTTGCATTATGACATGAAAGAGGCCTTGTGAAAACATGATCAAGTATCCATTATCCAAACTCAAAGGATTTGTCACTACTAAATGATGGAAATGTTCTCAAAACAAGGCTAGGGCTACTAAAGACATGATAAAACCCTGATATGCTTTGTGCATTTTTGTGAAAGGATTGAGTTATTTTGTGGACACATAATGCAAATGTAGGGGTAGTATAGGTAGGATGAGTTAGTTTAAATGATATTCTAATGGGAGAAGTTTGGACAAGACAAGATAAGGAATTACCCACTTCTTTGGGAAGCTTTGCAAAAGAATTGCAACACCTAAACAATAGAGATGTTGTAATGAGTTTGACGTACTCTTTCAACCAGGATGTGTGCACAAATGGAGGCCCAAATCTACACTATTCCACACAAACTTTGATAACCTACCACAAAGGCTTGAAGCAAAATATCAATGAAGCATTTAGAAACCCTTGTTAGATCATGACTTAAGGTACACCCAAAATTTTACAAACACCCTCCATTTATAAGGAAGGTAAGATGAATTTAAATCTGTTTATCTTCACTCAAATGAATGCTCTTCTGAATGGAAGATTGCATATGCCTTCAAACCCTCTACAAGAAATGAGACCATGTATGACCAACAAATATCCCAAACACAAGATTGCAACATGAGCATGAAACATAAATTGAAAACATACTGAAACACAAGTGTATGCAAGCTTTGCAAAGAGATAAAACCAGTTAATCCATAAATTTTGATCAAATACACCAGCAAGGGAATGTTATTAAGAAAATATCAAAGCTTTTTGATGGCTTTATAGCTGAAACCAACTCAACATAAAGAACATTTGATGCAAACAGGAATCAAAAAATGGCTCTCAGATAGTTTCTCCAAAAAAGAATGGAACACTTCCAGTTTTCCTCCTTAAAATTCTTTTCTCTTTCTCGAAAAATCCCAAAAGACTTTATAAAGTGCCTCCAAACTACATAATATACCCTATGCCAACTTGGATCCTTGCATCCCAAGAAAAGAATATGTTCAAGGGATCAAATTTGTTACAAAACTCTTATCCATTTCATGAAAATGACATCAAACTGTAAAACAACTCGTATATTGCCAAGGATGCACAAATATTTTAAAATATTGCATGAATTCAGATCCTTATCCATCCCAGGGTCACGTTTTTGTCATTCCACCATGCCAGCATGCATTTGCAATTACTTTTCACCTTTTACCTTCATCATTTTTCACCTCTTCAACCTTTTATTTTCACCTTTCACATTTTTTTACGGGTCTAAAGCAAAATTTCATCAAAAAAATCATAAGCCATCAAATTAGCTCCCAAAAATGGTGCCATTGTTCTCAGAAGGCCGAGGGGACTCAAAATCATATAAGGTTTGATGAATTTTGATGAAGAAATTTGATTTCCAAGTTTCTTGGAGTTCACATGGCGCCCAAAAATGAAATTACACAGTTGCTGTCAATTTTGGATAAAAACACCAGCCATCCACATGTTAGCTTCAAATCCCCTTAAAAAAAACCAAAATTACCTTTTTGTCTTTAGACAAAGTAGGACACGTGTCCAAACATGATTGGGGTGGGCCCCAAGCCTTAAAACACATTTTAAACCCTTTTGAACCTTGAGAACCGTGGGCCAAAATAATGACCTTTGCTCCTTTTTTGAGAAAAGGAAAATTTTCTCCGAAAACCCCGTGGGCCCGAACACCCGCTATCTCCTCGCCACATGTCACTCTCTATATTCATCACGGAGCCGACCCTTCCATTTTTCCTTCAACCCTCCATGAGGACAAAACCTCTTGGGGCCCGCGCTCCCGCGCCCTTTAAAATGTGCCACATGTTGCCCCTTGATTGGATGCAGGGGGACACCTTCAATTTTTCTCATCGGGGTCATGGAAAAGTTTTTGGTTTTTCATATTTTTCACCAAAATTTGTAAATTTTTCCATGTTTTCTCTATGCTCCACATCTCTGCCAAATCCAAGACACGTGCTGCCTTCTCATTCGTTGTGGGATTTTGGCCTGAACAAATCACTTTTACTTTTTGAAGTTTAAAAAACTTCAAATTACTCCAAACCTCCACACCTCCATTTCATCTCCCTACATACATGTCACTTTCTTATTCGATGTGGGCCTCCAGGTTGAAATTTTTCCTTTGGCATTTTGAAGCCAAAAACTTCAAAAATTTTCCAACTATTTGCCTCTCCATGCTGACTCTCTTGGACACGTGTCCATTTCTTATCGAGGTGGGATTTTGAGTCAAAATTTTCGCTGATGCCTTGCGCCAAAAAGAAACAAATTTTTTTGCAATTCCTCCACCATCCATCTGACCTCCTTGGACACGTGTCGCCCTCCCATTGGGCACGTGCCAAATTTTTATTCTCAAACCTCGAGCCAAAAACATCAAAATTTTCTAAGTCCCCCGCCTCTCCACTTGTCCTTCGAGCCATCCGTCATCATACCATTCACTACGGGCCTTTGGGAAAAGTTTTGTTTTAAGAAAATTTCCTAAGTGCAGCCCGCCACCCACCAATCCATCAACCAATCAAATCGTGCTAGGTAGGCACAACACTCTAGCACTGCAAGGCCGCGGACCAAAATGTTCCCTTCACCAAAATTTCAAAAAGTGACAAGTTATAACATTTTTTCGACCATCTCGAGCCAATAGGAGCTTGCCACATTAGCATAAAGGTTACAATGATAAATTTGATGGCCCGAGAGCCCGTCAAAACGTGAAAAATACAGAGGCTACCCCAAAAATTGAATTTTTTCACAAGGAAGGTGGATTTTTCAGTTTTGAATCCAATGAAACATGATTTCACAATGGTTTAGGCCTGGGGATTAGAATTTCAACTTCCAGAAACTTGGATTCGATCAAACACGGGTTTTTTACGATTTGGCAATGGAAAAAATGACACAGCCCATATAAATGAAAAAATTGGGGCCAAACAAGGGGGAAACTTGGATTTTGTTTCAAAATGGGGCAGAATAACAAATTTGAGGGCATTTTCAATGCATTCAACTGGAAAAATGTGTTGCAGATCACCCACTCAAGCAA
Organism: Taxus wallichiana var. yunnanensis; assembly: GCA_018340775.1. Taxonomy (NCBI): domain Eukaryota; kingdom Viridiplantae; phylum Streptophyta; class Pinopsida; order Cupressales; family Taxaceae; genus Taxus; species Taxus wallichiana. The sequence goes on from CM031233.1 coordinate 52,535,325, forward strand.
ATGAAACGCTCTTAACAAATTGGGCATGGGAAATTAAGGCAAAATGTGAAAACCCATAAATTGCACCAAAATGTGCAAGTAATATGTAAGTGATGTGTAAGTTAACTTTTGAATGTGAAACACTCCACCTTCTTGGAAATTTGAAATTGTCCTTGGAGGTTGATTTTGGAGGATTGTGGGACAAGTTAAACTTTTCTCATACCTCTTAAAATTACATACCAACCTTGCCTATGGTTGGAGGGTTAAATTTAGACCTTTTTAATGCATATTTACAAGTCAAGTTGAATATTGTAATTGCACTTTTCTTACATAATTTAATTTCAGTCCCTATGGGGTATGGACTTGTTTGAGTGTGTAAGTAAATTTGTTATATTATTCACCCACCTATTTAATATGAATTGGAGAATGAAGTTAATCGTGTGTTTGGGGTTGAGGATGTGTGATGTGGCATCCTACATGGATGAACATCATCACTTTCTCTTCCCTCTTCTATAAAATTTGAACTTCTTGCCTTGTTTTGAGTTGCTTCACTTTTGGGAGACTTCTTTTGGGTGATTTTTCTTGCTTGTTTTGGGAGCTCTTACTTGGGGAAGTTTTTGGAATATTGATGCATGCTTGTGTTGGGTTGATTTTTGGATTCCTTGCATTGGAAGGAGCTTACTATTTTGAACTTAGAACAAACTCCATCATAGAGGTAAGAACTTGGCTCTTAGAAATAATCTTCTTTTCCCTTTTATGAATATGTAAATGCTGGTATGTTTGATATTGTTGTGGGTTGTGGGTAGATGGCCAAGGAATGGTGTAAGAGAATACTATGGGGTTTTTTATGTGGGAGGCACAAGTGTGTTTTAGGGAGGTATAAGGGTGAAGGGAGTTGGGATTTGGGTTCAACCTTACAAAGAAATAACTTGCATTTATTTACACATTATGGGGTGCCATAAGAGGTTGGGGAAACATAAGGAAATATGAGGAATAAGGGGTACTTGGGGGAGGCATAGGGAATGTCAAACCTTTGATGTACTATCTTTTTGGTAGTTTGTAACTCAGGTGGTGATACCCATTTTCCCATTTAGGAGGCATAAGAAGCATCCCCGATAGTTCTTGCTCCTTTGGCTTGCTTGGTGAAGCCTTAGTATTGCTTTTTTATGTGTTATTGTAGTTGTAAAAACTACATTCTATTTTGGACTGTGTTTTATTTTGAAAATGTTGTGTGTATGTTTTGTGGAAGCCTATTATTTCCATGAGTTGGATCACATCTTTTATTGTATTGTGGTTGGGGCTTTGGGGCCAATGAAGAAGGATGGATTCTCCTTTCATTGGATGTCTTGGTTGGGTGGATGGAGTTGCCTTTCCCCTACCTTTGTTGTGATCAAATTGATGAATGTGAAGAATGCATGTTGTCTGTTCGGAGCTAAGAAAAGATATTTTGACAATCCTCAGAAATGAAATTTCATCAGTAACCTTCCCACTTGAAGTTGATGATCTTGTAAATTTTTGTAATGGAAATATGTTGTATAATTTTTCAAGTGAAATTTGAAATGTAAATGAGTTATACTCAGTATTTTATTTAGAAAGAATGATACGTGTTTGGTACACTATATTTTGTAATCAAATGGAAAAGAATTTGTAAGAGTTCAGTTGAATTAATGAAAATGGTTTTGTCTTGTCCATACAATGTTATTCCATTGGAAATATGTGTTTAGGATACTCTTTGAATCTCTATTTGAAAAGTGGTAAAGTGGAACACGTGAAAAAATAAAATGTATTGTCTTCGCCTTGTATACAATAAATGATTTTGGAAGAAATGAAAGAAATAAGTTGTAAAATTTCCTTTGGAAATAAATAAATGAATGAAATGATTTTCCCAAATTGCATTGTTAAATTGAATCTGATCATATCAATGTATTGAAATCTCTGTTTGAAAGGAAGAAATGCGTGTGAGAAAAATACAATATTTTGTCTCTTTGAAATGTGAAAAATTGGAAATCAGTATTGCATTTTGGTCTTGAATGGTTTGTTTTGAATCAACTAAAATGTGTTAGATTGGAATTGGAATGTATTCTAAATACTTAGAAGAAGAAAATGGCAAATAGACACATTAAGATTTGATCCCTATCATACGTAGTTTTAAAACTGAAATTAACTAAACCAAAAATGCATAGTTCGAGCTTGTAACAATAAAATAACAAATTAAATGATTGAATTGAAGTAGTAGGCCCTAAAAGAGTTCAAATAGATAAAAACACTTAAGGAAATATCTCAAAACTTAGCAAAATTGGGCTCAAACCATTTTGTAGTCGTTTTTTGTCAAGAAACGGAAATGTTCAAATTACAAATCATTTAGACAAATTGAACCTTGAATCCTTTCTTAAATCCATTTAGGAACAACCCTCCATGTCTATTTGACATGTTGAGAGGAGGAAGATGAAATTGAATAAATCTCACAAGTTAAAATTCACCAGTTCACACTGTAAAAGCCTGCAGAATGTTTTATTAAAATTAACCCCTTAAACTTTATCAAAACCTAAAATTAATGATGTTTTTACATAGAGGACATCGAGAGCTTTCCATAAGGTCCTCATTTTCCAAAACTGAGCTCTCTATCAAAATTTATGGCTCTCTGAAGTTTTTCTTCCTTGGTAGGCCCGCAGCCCGAATTTTTCCCTTAGGCACTTAGGAAAATTTTTGGGAAAATTTTCTAAATTTTCCCCACCACCCTACTGGCCCATAGCCAATTAAAGGCTGCCATGTGGCACCATGAGGTGTCAGCGGGGTGAATCCCTTTTTAACTTAGCACTTTAGAAAATTTTGGGAAAATTTTCCAACTTTTCCCGCTGGTCCACAACCAATCAGGTGATACCATGTGGTGTCATGAGGCATCAGCTGAGCAACACGCCCATCTTTTTCCTTTGCAACTCAGAATTTTTTTTGAATTTTTTTCCAATTTTTCCCCACTGCTCCATTGGCCTCGCATCCAATCAGGGGCTGCCATGTGGCATCATGAGGTGTCGGCGGAGGCACGAGCCTCTTTACCCTCTTAGCCCTTCAAGGTGTTAAACCAATTTTCTCCCCGCCACCCTGTCTTCCCCACATTGGCTTAGGAGATGCCATGTGTCCTTTATAGACTCATGGGAGTGCGGGTAGAAAGCCAACTTTTCACCCTGTGTAGGAGAATTTACAAATTGTCACCCTATTTTTTCCCGCGCTACCTTAAGGAGTGCCACATGTCCCTTATGAACTTGCGGACCCACAAAAGCATGGGAAAAAATGTGGTTTTAACCCGCGCATGGAAAATTTTTCTAAAGGTCTCCCCACAGCCCATCAACCCACTCTTTAGGCAAATTTTCACCCCTAGGCCCGCAGGCCCGCACTTGGGGAAAATTTTCACCCCAAGGCCCGCCCTCCCATAACTTGAGAAATATGATAAGTTAGGAGAACTTATTTATATCAATGGAAAGGTGAGAAAATTTCCTATCCAATGGAAATGATTTAGAATTTTTTTGAATGCATTAAATTGTAGAAAAGTCAAGTTGAAACTTTAAGCCTGTTAAGGAGTCGGTATGATGAGGAATTAACCTCTGAACCTAATTGAAACTTATAACCCTATATTTTGGACATTATGACCTCTAATTATTATTAATAAAAGAAAAGTATATTATAGTAGATTAGAATTGTTCCAGAACTTGTTAGTGACAACTGTTGTCTTGTAACATGGTTGTAAATTCTTTTATAAAAAAATTTATTCCATAATTTTCCTAACTAATCATAGGTTGTTCTTGGGTCTCATGTGGGTTGTTTTAATGGGAGTTTAATGGGTTTTTAAGGTGACAAAGTTTACATTACAAAAAAATTCACCCGAGCTTTGGAAGATTATTCTAGAACTCCCGAAAGAATTAGGGGAAAAAAATACTAATAAAAATATAATTCAATTATATAAATTATGGTGCTTTCATATTTCTCATGAGGCTAAAGATTTTCTCTTCATAATCCATATTTGGAAGGAACACCTTACGGTCCCGAGAAAAAGACTAGTTTAGGGTGTTTACTAAAGAATTTGATAATGGTACCCATCTCATTCTTATCAAAATGTTTTTTAAATTCAAATTAATATGAATAAGTTCCAAAAAATACCTTTAGGAGCTTTGACAATGTAACTTTCAATGTCCTTCCATACGTAAAGCCTCTCGTAATTAGTCAAAATTTGAAGTTCCACATGGAAGCACGAGGTTTAGGTGCTTTTATTTTACCCTTATTACTTTTCTAATAGGAGAAGGGGTATATAAAAATGTGCCCCTCCCACCTTTGAGCTCTTGGACTGACCATATGACCCTAGTAGCCCTCTGTAAGAACCTTTCGGCAATTTCCTAGCCCCCGCCTCATGTCATGCATGCTTACCACTTGTCACCATGAGCCTAGGGCACAATTTTGTGTACCTTTCATGACTATTATAAGGGGAAAAGGGGGAACAAAAATTATTCACCCCACCTTTCCCCCACATGGTTCCTCATATGACCAAAATGGCTCCCGGCATCGAAAATAAGCTCCTCCCTCTCTCCACTCCTTTATCGCATGATCACCACTTGTCATTCTAGGGATAGGGTGCACTTTTTTCCCCTTAATACCTTTTTAAGGGGAAAATGGGGATTAAAAAAATTCTCCCCACTCCCCCAAAGGCATATTAACCAAAAATTTAGTGCATTTTTTCATTTCCCCATTTTAGCCCAAAATCTACCTAAACTCTAGTAAAACATTTTCATAATATTTTTCCTCCATTTTTCGTACTCCATTCTAGCCACCATGTTTCCATGATCACATCAGATATATTTCAATAAAAATTTCCATGTTTTAAAGGCTCGATATGTATTTTGTTTCCTAAGTTACCCCATATTCAGGAAAGTGAAAATTTCATATCTCACAAATCAGTGCATGAATCAAGGTGGAGTTTTTACAACCTTCCTATTTTCAAAAAAAAAATTAAGGAGAAAGTAATAGATTATTAAATAATACCCTATAATTTTAATGATATATAAACCCTCGTTTTGTGACCTAGCTTTCATTCCTTCAATTTATCAACATTCTAGCAAACAAATTGAGCTAAAATTTTGAGCACAAAGTATAGAAGATAAACCTATTCTAGTGAAGCCAATTTCATCACAATCTGAGGTGGGTAAGAAAAATACAAAAATATTATAAAATCCATTAATGGATGCCATGGCACAACATTAACAAGGTAGCAAGGCACTTCTTCACTTCCTAGGGTTCCAGTGGGGTAAATCACGTAAAAATTAGAGTAGAGCTTTAAAATGAATTATGTAAACTTTTGTAAGTGGTTTCATTCAAATATGAATCTAAGAATATCATTTTATATATTTATTAAGTCTACATGAGATCAATTACTATAAATATTAATTATGAGAAAAGTATGCATTCACACTCCTTATTTCATTCCCTCATGATTAACACACTCAAAAAATTACAAGATCGAGAAAAATGGAGAAAATTGGCTAAATAGGACCAAAATGGTGAATATACTAAACATAGTAAATGGATGAAATGAGATAATTGTTGTCACATTTTAGTTATTCACTCATCCTATGATGGTATCGGTACTCATGGGGTATCCTCTCTCTATTTTCAAGTCAATTCTCGCATTCCCCGATGCGGTGAGTGAATAGTATTAATATGAGAAAATTGTCAGTTTTGTACCGAAGGCCCTTTCAGTTCATTTCACATGGAATGCATGATAAATTTGTGGATGAAATTTATTTTATTCTCATTATCATTTCCCCACTCCAGCATTCTAAAATATTTTTTCTCACTGGTGGTAGAATCAAGACCATGGTTGTGTAAAAGAAATGCATTCAAATTCTCTCATGTGAAGGATTGATCATGATGTTGTGATACTTGTCACAAAGATCGAAATATTTTCTTAATGAAGGGATTCATATTACAATGTTATCAGTGGTACTTATTCTCAAGTTTTCACCATCCCTCTTCTCGGTGTATCCAGGAAGTATGAAAAAGTGCATCATTTCAAAGAGTTTTCAAAAGGGGAAAAGTGTTTTAAGGTGTCTAGAGGATAAACATTCACTATCGGAGCATAAATATTTTACTGAGGGTCATCAATAATCATATTTTCATATTCAAAATCCTTAAGGTGTCTAGTGATCAAGTGCTTTTAATTTTTCACTCAATGTACTTGAGGGTTAAAATTGTTGATCATTCAAAAGGAGGTTTCTCATGGTGCAAAAGAGTTAAAGGATGCAAGTGTTCACCATTTAGTAGGGGGATTCTTTGAGTATATGGGGTCATATTTCTTCATTCAGAGTTCATGAATGCATCAAGGCATTTTATTGGATCATCACAAGGAGTGTAATTTCTTCATCTCCTCGCTATTTTTCAATTTCTTCATCTTCCTTCTATCCCCTTTATAATTATTCATTGAGCAAAATCACTATATTTTTGTTCTATTCACTTAAGTGACATGTTTTAAAATTTATAAAAGTCTTTTCTCTAAATTATAAGAGAAATACTTAATTTTTCTTTTCTAATGGAAAATAAAATGTCATAAGTGGAGTAAGAACATGAAGAGTCATGTGGGGGGATATTAGAGGCTGATTCACATTGTTATAAATTGGGATGGCTTCTCCATTTTAAGGGATCCTGAAAATATTAGGTTTTGATAACATCTATGTTATAGCAATTGTAGATTTTTATTGTTGGACTTTGTTTCATCAATGTACATGAATTAAAATCTACCTTTCTTCTATTATCCTTTTCCTATGTTTCTTATATTTATCTCTTATGCACTTTGAAAGCATAGTGATCCGTAAAGAGATTTGTTTCTTTGATAATTGAATCTATGATCTTTGTGCTTGGGTTTTTCATCTCAATAATAGCTTCATTTTGTATTTCCTCCTTATTTAATGTTTGAACTACTCTGGTTCTTGGGTGTGAACTTTTCAACTTTCCTACTTACAGTAATAACCTTCCTTTCATAATTTCTGTTCTTCACCCCTCATCAATTTAATTTCCTCCATTGCACCCCATAAAAGAACTTTACCACAGGTTAAATGGAGTGTTTTTGTGTGATACCTGCCCATTTGAAAACCTAGAACAATAGATAGGATTACATTAGTTAGAATTCAATAATGGGATATGGACCATTCAATGCAGAGGGGCGTAGACTCGTAAACGTTGATGGAGACAACTAATTTTCAATATCAAAATATTATCTCACCAATAGTTTTTGACATCTCTTCTAGGGAGATATTTTCCCAAGTGCACGCAAAAGTGATCTCTGCCCAATAAATTAAAAAAAAACCATGAAAAAAATAAAAAACAATAAAATATTAGATTTGAAAGAAACATCAAGTATTGAAGGTGACTTTATCAAGGAACGAGTCCATGTCATGTTCATTTTCCACACCATAGTGAAGAATTTTCTAGATTGGAATGAGGTACCAATGAGTGAAATTGAAGAAGAAGAAGAGGATTTATGAGAAAAGCAATTTTTTTATCATCCATCATTCTGGAACATCTCTTGCAAAGACAAGAAATTTGGAGTTAAAAGGTTTTGTACCATCTCCATAGTAGCCAAAAAAGTATTTCCAAAATGGAGAATATTATTTTTTGTGAATATCTAATCATCAAGTTATGATGGTTAAAATTCAAGAAAATTGTTGCTAAAGGAAAGAAAATGGGAATTAATGCTGCCAATGACCGAGAATCCAAGATATGGATGAAGAAGATTCATAAGAGATATGAAAGTATTATGAAGGAAAAGATGGTGTAGAATTCTATGAAGGTAAATTTTTCAAGTTCACATAGGTCACTAACAATTTGAGAACATTATCCTTCATCTCCCTCCTTATAGATGATTTAATTACATACGGTGATGAAGAAATGGATATTTTGAGGAGATAATTTGTGCAATAGTTCTTGTATGCCAAAGAAGGAAATTCTCATCCCAAGACCCATCATGAATTTTTCAAATATACATTAACATTACAAATAAGGTATGAACACCTTGAATCACTTCGTCAAATTGAGGAAGAAGAGGATATTTGTCTTATGAAGGAAGATCCCATTGATTTTCCGCACTATGAGGTATTCAGCCTCAAAATATTCTTGTACAATTTTGAAGAGTGCCATTTCCTCGAACCTTCTCAATCAAATCAATTCAAATTCTTGGAAGATGACAAAGAAGAAATGATAGTTGAACCCCCATTCATTAAATAATTTTGGATCTAGGCTTAACACATTGATGAAATGAATTTAAGTAAGGAGGATTTTTATTATACAATAGAAGACCCAATGCTTGATGAAGACTCCATCAATGGTGAAGAAGTACAAGAATCATGTCCTACATCCTAGACTAAAAATGATGAATTCAAGGATATCATGGGTAAGTTTCCTTCCTGTTTTGATTCTTCAAGTGATGATAAAATGTTGAATGATGAAATGGAGATAGTTAAAGAATCAACTTCTCCTCCTGAATCAATCATGGATGGACAAATGGAATAATTCAATTTCTTTCTTAAAACAAGGGAGAATGACTAATTTGAGAATAACCTCTTTGAGGATTCAAATCCACCATTCTCACCCAAGGATAATGATTTTGATCATCACAACGAGCGTGACATATTTCATTTTCCATATAAACAAGAAGATTCAATAATGAAAATCAAGATAGAGTTAAATATTCTTCCCATATTTCTCCCCTAACATGGTTATCTACTTCTCATTATGAGGAAAGTGAAATGGAATTTCAGATCAATAAAGTTCCTTTCCCACATATCTTGAATTGTTTCTCCTTATCTGAGGATTTTTAAAATCATGTATGTTCATCCTTATAATAAGGGGAACATTGGGTGATAAGAAGCATAGAGGAGGTGAAAAAGGATGTTTCAAATGAATCATGGACATGTGTAGATCATATTTTCAACCATCTTCTGGAGGAACAATGCAAAGATTCTTCCAATGAGGATGAGAATGCATATATGGAAGTTTTGAGTGAATAATATGTGCAAGACATCTTGAAGACAACAATAGAATCTGAAGACCTTAAAATTAGTCTTGAGATCCTGAATCGACCTATGGTAATAAAATATAGGTATGAGTCAATTTGTGCTTCTCATTTTGATACACCAATGTTTAATGTTGATACAAAGTAGATGGATGAGCTTGATGTCCTCCCCAATGCCTTGGTTGGTGAGAACGAATGTGAAGATATATCTTTCTCTTTCATGATTTGTGAATAAGATCATATATGTAAGGAAAAGGATATTCCTTCATATCCTTTGAACATTCCCAATCTTGAAGACATCTCCACCATGGAGGATGATGGTAAAAAAAATATTGAGATGATTTGTATTGAAGGTAATTATTGAAGATAGGAATAGGTGCAAGAGTCTTTTGATTTAAATCAAGATCAACTTGTTCTCACCACCATTGGATATCCTACCAATACAAAACAATAATCCACACTGCAAAATTCACTCAAATGGGAAAAATTCTTCTATAACCAAATCAAGGATTTTATTTTTTAGAATGATGCCAAAATCAATTTTGAGTGGACAGATATTGACAAAAATTATTCTGAAAAAAGTGAGAATGTGCATGAATCTTGTGAAATAATTCAAAATAATATTACTCTCATTGTTTCCCAAGCTTCAATTTGTATTGAACATGTCTCAACAGTGAAACATTCACTCAATGATGATGAAGGCCTCTGGGTCAATGATGTATCTTCTTTTTTGAAATCATTTTCTCAAAGAACCAAAGTGAGATGTTTAAATTTGTTAATGGGGAGGAAATAATTTTTTTCTCACTCTTTCCAAGTGTCTCATTGATTCAAAGGGAATTTCCATGCCACAATTCAAAGAGTGGGAATATTTCTTTAACAAAACCAATGTGCCCACTTTTGAAACATGAAGGTATGGTTTCTCATGATTATAAAGCATCAATCTAAAGTTCTAAGATATAACAATTCCTAGTAGGTAACAAAGTGTTCATTGGATGCAAGAATGTTTTTAAGTACAATACAAGTATTGAGATAAAATTTTAGTTGGTATCCATCTTCTAAAGACATCCAAAGCTATCATAGGAGTATGGTATGATTAGATAGTAGTTTTCGTGCTTTAAAGATCACATTTAAGTCCATTGTTCCATGATGACATGTACTTTTCCCAATTTTTCATTGGATATGTGTACATTCTTCCCTACCTCTATCAATATCCCTCCCCCCGTAATATAATTTCCCTTTCTTCTGTGTTTTGTCTTCCAATTTTGGTGTGTTTCCCTTCTGCATGTTTTTTTTTGTGTTTTGTGTTTAAAATAAATGACTCCATAAGCCCAAAGAGATATGACACAGTGCATGAAGTGAATTGAGATTATAGGATTCCTACATGCTCTTTCCTTACTGCACTCGATCCATAACATTTCCCCAAGTTGGAGTAAGTTATTTTCATGCAAATGTGCAACATGAAAATTTAATATTTTCAAGCACGATAATGGACCCTAGTGTCCAAATTTTGAATCAAACCTTCTCAGGAACTTTTCTAGATCAATTTTTCCCTTGTGTTACACCTATCCCAATAATTTTATTTCTCTCATCTATTGTAATGACATTTCCTATGTTTTTTTAAATAAGGAAACAATCTCACAATATTCTTCCGAGATAGTGTCTCTTGGGCGCATCTTTCAAAGAAGCTTAGAAATGGCAATTTTTAGCCTTTCTGAGGAAGGTGCACGTTCTTCAGGTCAGATTTCAAGGCCTAAATTCATCAAGGAGTGGTGTTAATGAGCCAAGAGAATTTTTAATTAATTTAGGAATATTTAGAGAAATATTTGGTTGTTTTAGGAGCAAGTTCAACAAAATCAGGTTTTGAAGGTGAAGGAACTTACACTGCAAAAATAGCACATGAGCTTCAGAAGATGATTCTAGGAGCTTTGGAAAGAGTTAGAGAAAAAATATATACCAATGGAAAGATAATTAAATGATACACATGATGGAACTTTCATATTTTTCACAAGGCCGGGAACTTCTCTCCATAATCAATTTGTAGTAGGAACACCTTACAAATCCTAAGAAATAAGTCTATATTTAAGGGTGTTTTTGGGAAAATTAGATCATGGGATGCATCAAATTATTCTAAAAATGATGTGTTTATTCAAATTAATATAAATAAGCTCCCAAAAATACCTTCGGATCTTTGGTAATGTCACTTTCAAGGTCCTTCCCAAGGTACGTGCCTTCATCCTTAGTAAAATTTTCAAAGTGCCACGTGGCAACATGATGATAAGGCACACTTTTATTTCCCCTTATTCCTCTTCCTATGGAACAAGGGGATATAAAAATGTGACATTCCACCCTTTGAGCTCCTGGACCCACCATATGACCCTGAGAGGCCTCCATAACCACCTTTTGGCAATTTTCTAGCCCCGATTCGTGTCATGCATGCTCGCCACTTGTCACCATGAGAATAGGGCACACATTTGTGTCATTTTAATCCATTTTATATGGGTAAACGGCAGACATAAAAATTATTTCCCCCCACCTTTCTCCCGCATGATTCCTCACATGACCAAAAATGGCTCTTGGGTACTAAAAATAAGGTCCTTCCTCTCTCCCCTTTACCAATGCACTTTTGTGTCCCCTTAATCCATTTCTAAGGGTATAAGTCCAAAAATAATCTTCCACCCATGCCCCAAAGGCATAAAAATCAAGGAGTTAGTGCATTTTTCTATTTTCCCCCATTTTACTCAAAATCTACTTGAACTCTAGCAAAATTTATCTCGAATATTTTTCCTCCATTTTTTCTCCTCCATTCATCCCACCATGTTTCCATGATTGGATATAATTCCAAAAAAAATTCCATATTTTAAATTCTCCATATGCATTTTCTCACTTTAGTGACCTCATACCCAGTGAAAGTGAAAATTTCATATCTCATAAATAGGTGCATGAATCGAGGTGGGGATTTCTCGCAATCTTTGTATTTTCAAAATGCCTTCAAGGATACCATGATAAAATATTGAATGATGGCTTATATTTTTAATGGTGGAAAAACCATAGTTTTGTGCCGTAGCTATCATTTCTTTGATTTATCATCATTTGCGTGGAAGGATTGACCTAAAAATTTGAGCAAAGAGTCTAGAAGATAAACCTATTCCATGAAGCCGATTTCATCAAAATATGAGGTAGGAAAGAAAAATTTCTAAAAATATTAGGAACTCCATTAATGTCTGCCTTGGAATAGTAGTGAAAAGGAAGCAAGGCACTTCTTCACTTCCCAGGGTTCAAGTGGGCTAACTCACACAAAAATTGGAGCACATTTTTGAAATTAATTATGTAAAATTTTGCAAGTGGTTTCATTCGAATCCAACACTAGGAAGAAAAATTTATATTTTTAGTAAGTCTCCATGGGTTAACCCACTATAAATATCAATTTCAAGAAAAAAGTGCACTCACACTCCTTATTTCATTCCCTCCCGATTGAGACACTCAAAAGTTGACAAGATTGGGAAAAATGACAAAATTGGCTAAATGGGACCATAATGGTGAATATTCTAAAAATAGTAAATGGGTGAAATGATCTATAATTATTCAAATTTCAATCATTCACTCATCTTACGATGGTATTGATAATCATCGAAGATCCTCTCTATATTTTCAAGTCAATTATTGCATTCCTTGATGCATTGAGCGAATAGTGTCAAAATGAGAATTTTTTTAGTTTTGTACCAAAGGCCCTTTCAGTTCATTTAAAATGGAATGCATGGTCAATTAGTGGATGAAATTTATTTCACTATCATTATTATTTTTCCACTCCAGATTCTGAAATATTTTGTCTCGTGCTTCACTCTCTGTCATTACTCTCACTTTGTTTAATCAAGAACATGGTTTTGCGAAAAAAGTGCATTCAACTTTTGTCATGTGAAGGATTCATCATGAACTTGTGATACTTCCTTAAAGATTAGAAATATTTTCTCAATGAGGGGAGTCATCTTCTGAAGTTTTTAGTGGTACTTGTTCTCAAGTGTTCATCATCCTTTTTCTTAGTGTATCAAGGAAATATGCGGAAGTGAATCATTTCAAAGAGTTTTCAAAAGGGGCAAGGTGTTCAAAGGTGTCCAGAGGAGAAACCTTCCCCAAAAGAGCATAAAAATCGGTGGAGGGTCATCAAAGGGTAATATTTTCATCTTAAAAATCCTTGATGGGACTAGTGATTAAGTACTTCTCACTTTTTCACTCAATGTACCTGATGGGGTACAATTGTTGATCATTAAGAAGGAGGTTTCTCATGGTGAAAAATATTTCAAGGCTTCAAGTGTTCACCATTTAGGAGGAGGATTCTTTCAGTATAGGGGTCAAAGTTCTTCATTCATATTTCATGACTGCATCAAGGCATTCTATTGGATCATTAAAAGGAGTGGATTTTCTTCATTTCCTCCCTCCTTTTCCCTTTCTCCATCTTCCTTTTATCCCCTTTATGATTTTTCATTGAGTGCAATCACTTTATTTTTTCCTATTCACTTAAGTCATATGTTTTAAAATTTGTAAAAGTATTTTCTAAAAATTATAAGATAATACTTAATTTTTCTTTTCTAATGGAAAATAAAAGGTCACAAGTGGAACAAGATCATGAAGAGTCATGTGGGGGGAGATAATAGGTCAATTCACATTGCTATAAATGAGGATGGATTCTCCATTCCAAGGGATTCTGAAAATGCTATATTGTGATAGAATCTATGTTCTAACAATTATGGATTATTGTTGTTGGACTTTGTGTCATCAATGTACATGAAATAAATTCTACATTTCTTCCATTCCCATTTTTATATTTCTATCTTATGTAATTTGTAAGCATAGTGATCCAAAAAGAGATTTGTATCATTAATAAATGAATTTAAAAACTTTGTGCCTCGGTTTTTTTTCATCTCACTAATAACTTCATTGTTGTTTTCTTCTATATTGAATGTTTGAACTACTATGGTTATTGGGTGTGAACTCTTCAATTTTCCTACTTATATATATAAACCTTACTTTCCTAATTTATCTCCTTCATCCCTCATTTCTATAATTTCTTCCCTTGTACCTCATATAAGCACTTTTCCACATGTTCAGTAGAGTGTTCGTGTTTGATCCCCAAAATTTTTGGCCAACCTAAAACAATAGATAATATTAGATTAGTTATTGTTCAATATTGAGAGCTGTAACATTCAATGCAGAGGGGTGTAGCCCCATGAAAGTTGATGGAGACACATAATGTTCGATATCGATAAATTTTCTCACCAATAAAGAGTAATCAATTATTATTCATTTTAGTTTTTATGGCTTCCATGGAAAAATGTTTGTGGCATGTATGGTGTTTTAATATGTATTTGGAGGTTTTATATCATCAATAATAGTATCCTGGGTCAAACTAAGGAAGAAATTAATTTAATAGTTCACGGATCAAGTAACAACACATAATTTTATAAATAATATGTTCATGGTTTAACTTGGGTTGGATTTTGTGTCCCCTATATTCCCTTGGTAAAGGGGAAATGAGGAAAATAAAATGTTCCTCAAGCATATTTTTCCAATTGTCACCACAACGTGCAAGATTTAAGAGATGGAGAAAACAAGTCATAGAACCTGGGGGTTGCAAGTGAGGTCACATGAAGAACCTTAAAGAGGTGATTAGATGGGGAAAATTATTGTGTAACCTCTTTAAACTTGGGAATGGGGATAATAGGGACATAAAAAATATGTGCACACCAGATGTTATCAAGTTTCATTGTGTGGTGAGATGAGAGGGAGATGGAGGAAGGAATGTTAAAGAAATTAGGAGTTGGAATTTGATCGCATGGAGAACTAGAGGAGGGGATATAGAGGGGAAAATTTTCATGCCCCATATGTACCTTTTGGAATGGGGAAAAGAGGGAAAATAAAATTCACCCTCAAAAAATGATGCCAAGTGTCGGTCCATAGTGTGTGAGATGGGAGAGGTGAGTTAAACTAGATAAACCCTTTAGGGTGTTGAGCTAGGTAATATAAAAGACAAAAATATAACGGCTGAGGTGGTGCTCTTTTTTATGTCCCCTCTATCCAATTGGGAATTTAAATAAGAGTGAAAAAAAATTCTCCCTCACTAGAAGGTGACATGTGTCACCCCAAAAAATGACTAAGTATGAGAAATGTACCTAAAAGGAACGATAACTAGATCATGCCAAGCTAGGAACACATTCTAATCAAACATCACAATCAATAAGATGAAAGAAATTCACCAAAATAGCTTTACATAAACCTTTGCAAACAAATGAGCAACAATATCATATATTATTATGGAACTCAATGAAATACAATGAGAATGGACCTTGCTTATATAGGAAAGGAATAAAAATCTAAGAACCAATCAAGGTCATAGATCAAGCCATAAATCATGGAAAGAACTGGTCATCAAATAACTAGTCAAGTCCATAGATTTATGAGAGAACTATACATCAAGGATCTAGTCAATACCATAGATGTAGGAAAGAACTAGTCAATACCATAGATCAAGGAAAGAACTATACCTAATGACTAGATAATATCTCCTAATATCTAAATAAATAAAAAGAAATATCCACACACATAAGTGGGTGAGGATAAATACAATAAAGGTAAATAATGTACCTAGGTGAACATGAGCTAAGGTAAATACCTACTCTAACACCCCCTTCAAGTGAAGTTAGGGGCCAAAATAGAAGTGGCATGTCCACAGTATGAGTCCTAAAACTAGGCCTGATGAGGTACTCATGTATAATATATCCATGAAGAAATCTCAAACCAAAAGAAGGAAAGAATCCTACTATAAGGAAAGAGAAAGAATAAGAAGGAAGATGTTCTCACGAACACCCCCTAAGAACAACTTTGAAACCCCAAGAATTCCATGCAACTCAAGGTAGCGAGGTGATGCAAAAGCCTTTGTAAAGATGTCTGCAACCTGTTGCTAAGTCGGAAGGTACTCCAAGCAAAGAACTTCATCTTGAATGTGCAACCGAATAAAGTGGATGTGTATCTCGATATGCTTGGTCTGTGAGTGCTCAACTGGGTTGTGAGAAATGTGAATTGCACTTTGGTTGTCACACCAAAGTACAGTTGGTGAATCCTGTGGGAATCCAAACTCTGTCAATAACTAGTGAAGTAAAAGAATCTACTGACTTGTTATAACTGCTTCCCTATACTCTGCCTCTGAAGATGAAAGTGCAATAGCCTGTTGCTTTTTACACGCCCAAGCAATTGGAGAAGAACCAAGATAGAAAAGATAACCAGAAGTAGAATGCCTATCATCAATAGAACCTGCCTAATCTGAATCTGTATACCCAACCAATTGAGTAGAGGCCCTAGTGTAGTGTAGACCAAAGTGGGAAGTGCCATGCAAATAGCGCAAAATCCTTTTAGCAGCCTGTCAGTGACTACTATGAGGAGAATGAGTAAACCGAGATACAAGCCCTACTGCAAATGAAATATTAGGGTGAGTATGGGTCAAGTACATGAGACTCCCAACCAATTGCCTATACAACGTAGGATCACAAAGTGGTGTGGTACATGTGGATGTAAGAGTTACTCCAGACTGAAAAAGAGATGGAATTGACTTGCAATCAGCCATATCAAAGTGCCTAAGAAGATCATGGGTGTACTTTTGCTGACTCAAATGAATCCCTGAATCTATATGAGAAATATGCAAACCAAGGAAATAATGCAATAGCCCAAGATCTTTCATGTCAAACTGTGTAGAAAGAGCCCTCTGAATACTCTGAATGTGGGAAGAAGAGGCTGCCAATAAGTAACAAATCATCAACATATAAGACAAGTATCACAATATCCTCACCGACATGCTGGAAATACACTATATGATTGGAGTGGCAATGAACAAAACCAGTAGAAAGAAGAAAAGAATCCATCTTCTCATACCAAGCCCGAGGGGCTTGTTTGAGACCGTAGAGAGACCTTTGGAGCCGAAAAACAAGAGAAGAATCTGAACAAATCTAGTTGGTTGCTCTATATATATTTCCTCTTGTATATCTCCATGTAAGAAGGTACTCTTCATGTCCATCTAGTATATGGGCCACCCTATGATGCAGCAATAACAAGTACAAGGTGTACATAATCCATCTTGGCAATGGGTGCAAAAGTCTCAGAGTAATCAATACCTTCACTTGTGAAAAACCCTTTGGAACATGATGATCCTTATACTTGTCAATGGACCCATCAGCTGTGTATTTGGTTCCATATACCCACTTACACCTAACCATATTTCTTCCTTTAGGAAGAGATACCAAATCCCAAGTATGATTCTTCATCAAAGAAGAATACTCAACTGCCATCGCATCATCCCACTCGGTATCCCATGAGCCTTTAAAAAGAATATGGATCCTCATAAACCGCTTGACACAAAAGTCCAGAACCTGTAGAATGTGCGTGATTTCCTAGTGGGTGGAATATCCTCTATGAAAGGTGCTTTGCCTCGAAATTATAGTACGATCCCACTTAGGCATAGTGACAACATCGGTGGGAATAGGATCCTCAATGACATCTATAACCTCCTCATCAATCTTTTCAAAGAAAGGATCCTCAAGATGAGATGAAGAAGAAGAAGGAATGGAAGAAGATGAAGAATTATGAGAAGTGAAACACTCATCAAGCTGAACATGTGTTCGAAAAAGAACATATTGTGTATTAGGATCTAAAAGACAATAAGCTCTCATGTCCTCACAATACCCTACAAAGATCAAGGGTTTACTCTTCTTATCCAAAGCTTTCCTTTTCTTCTTTGGCACAAATGCCCAAGCATGGCTCCAAAAGACTCGAAAAAATGATACATCTAGCTTAGTGTTGGACCAAGATTCCTCTAGAGTCAAATGCTCAAGTGCTCTATGTGGTGTGTGATTCTGCATTTAGTTAGCATAATTAACTACTTCATTCCGATAGATAGGAGGTATATCTCTAGAATTCATCATACAGTTAGCCATTTCCTTTAAAGTTCTATTCTTCCTTTCTGCTAATCCATTCTATTGTGGAGTATGAGGAACAAAATGCTGGTGAATAATGCCTTGAGTTTCCAAAATTTAGAAAACTCATTGCTGAAGTACTCCCCCCATTATCAGTGTGAAGGTTCTTTATGCTACTAGAAGATTGTTTCTCGACCAAAGCCTTGAATACTTTGAAGTGTGAAAAACATCACTTTTGTACTTGAGAAAATAAACCCAAGTACGCCTCAATAAATTATCAATAAATGTAAGTGCATACTTAGCTCCATTGAAATATGGGGTAGGAAAAACCATCAAGTCACTATACACAAGCTCAAGTGGTGAAGAAGCTCTCTTAGACAAATTCTTAGGAAAAGGATCTTGGTGTTGTTTCCCTAATGCACAACCATGAAAAAATCCCTCAAGACAAGAAACTCTAGGAAGACCATCTACCATACCATGAGTGCTTAACTCCTTTAAATATCTATAATTGAGATGTCCAAATCTTTCATGCCAAAGCTTACTCTCTGAATCTGAATGAGAAACCAATCCTGTCCCTATAGAAGAAGTGTCATCAAAACTTTCAAAGTGATATAGTCTAGAACTATGATCAAAAATACCTTGAGCAACAAGTGAATAAGGCTCCAACGAAGTTCTTACTTCTACCCCATGTGGTGTAAAATTCACTATTTTCCCTTGACCAAAATGACAAATTTGATATACATAAAGCAAATTTGTAGTGATGTTAGGAACATATAGTTCATCTTGGATTTTGCCACCATCAACTTTTATATCACCTTTTCCCTCAACAGAAAGAAAGGAAGAATCTCAAACCTCAATCTATAACCCAGAGAGAAATAAAAGACTCCTTGAAAGAAGTCATGTGATGAGAAGCACCAGAATCTATAACCCAGTTGTCTACAAGTGGTGACTGAGATCTTCCAACAACATTAAGTGCTTTTCTATGCTGATTAGAAGGAGGTGGAGTGGAGATTAAAATTTTGTGTTTCTTGACTGCATCTTCTAAGGCTTGCATTCACTTATAAAACATATTTTCTTCATGATTACTACCCCCACAAAAGAGCATGAACGGCTAGACTTATTCTTGGATTTAGAAGACTCCTTGGGTTTTGAGTTGTTTTCTTTGGGTTTAGGAGAATTTTGAGATGGAGAAGGTGTGGATTTGGTTTTACTGTTTGGTTTTCCCTTACCCTTAGGATTAGATGCAACTAATGCCTTTTGAGAGGTGGAAGACTCAAGGTGAGATAATTTGGATTCTTCCCTAGTAAGTCTTTTACAAAATGTTTCTAAGTTAGGCATTTTGAAGGTGTCACCTAAGGCATCCATGCTAGAGAAAAAGGTAGAAGCAAAAATTTGGAATGGTCCTCTCAACTTAGATAGAATCAAGTAAACACACTCTTCATCTTTCTTATCTCTTCCACTCCCCTTCAACTGTGTCAACAAATGCTTGAACTTGGTAAGAAAGTCTATAATTGTTGGAAAATCTTCAGGATTAAGAGAGGTGATCTCAATTTCAAGTTGCATGGATCTCATACGATCCACCTTACCAAATAAATCCTCCAATTTCTCCCATATTTTGAAAGGAGAGTCACACTTTTCCAAATGAAATAAAATAATGTCACTGACATAAGTTCCTATTAACTCATACACTCATCAAATTTGTACTTGTACTGAAATTTATCATATTCTCTAGTGAACACTAGTTGTTCTTTAGAAGTTAAAGCCCATAATCCTTTCCGCTTAATTATTGTTTCCATTCTTGTTTTCCATGTGTGGTAATTATGTGTTGTTAATGGCTCAACATGATCTAATGTAGAAGTATATGCCATCCTAAAAAAAAATCACCAAAATAAATGGAAGAACCAAGCAATGCAACAAAACCCCCAAACAATGCAACAAGAGCCCCCTAGATTTTGGCACTTTTATAATGAGTGCGTGTTACAATATAGCACTTTATAATTATAGTGTGATTCTTAAAATAAATATTTCCAATGGAAAGAGGATAAGAAAACATGCACTTTTGTAAAAAACGGCACTCAAAACCGAGTTACTGATCATAAGATACAAGTTTTTCAATATTATGCTCTACTATTTATTTTAGTTGCCACTAAAAAAGAATAAAATGCTCTTGCCTTCACCACACAAATAAAATGAAAGGGGGCTAGAGTTAAGCACCTACTAGTAGGAATCACAATCTTTAAGCCCTCATATGACTAGGGGCTAAGGATTTCAATGGGTGTGTGCAACTTACTATTCTGGGGGGTGTCACTGGTTTTCGAGAAAGTCACATCCAACTGCTTCTTCTGGAAAAATCATTATTTCTAGACTATGCTGAAAGTGACCTTCACCACCCAAAATAGTAGTCTATGGATTTTTCTAAAATAGCGAAAAGTGCACCATCGTTCGTGGACCCCTGCCAAAAGAGGAAAGAAACATCTTTTCCAAAAAGAACTCCTGTGCGCAAACTGAAAATGCTAAGCCGTAATAAAAAATACCCAGATATGATCTCACGAAACCCAGCAAAACCATTTTTTTCTAAATTTCCTTTTTCGTATGACGTGAATCTCGAGGTGAATCTAGTATGTTTCTCTGCATAACAAAAAAACCAAAAAATTGACTACCACAAAAATGGCCGAGTTTATAGTCAATCTTAGGGTTTTCCCACCTTCTGGATCCAATGGTCACCTCTGTTTTGCATAAAACCACACGCAAAAAAATACAGACAAATCCCAAATATATGAATATTTTAAAAAAATGCTTGCAAAATGAAACTTACAGACGGATGTCAATAGAAATCTCCTTCTCTGATACCATAAAAGGAACAATAACCAGATCGTGCTGCCAAGAACACGATGCTAATCAAACATCACGATCAATAACATGAAATAAATTCACCAAAATAACTTTACATAAACCTTTGCAAATAAATGAGCAACAATATCATATATTATTATGGACTCAATGAAATACAATGAGAATGGACCTACTTATATAGGCAAGGAATAACAATCTAAGAACCAATCAAGGTCGTAGATCAAGCCATAAATCATGGAAATAACTAGTCATCAAAGAACTAATCAAGTCCATAGATTTATGAGAGAACTAGACATCAAGGATCTAGTCAATACCATAGATCTAGGAAAGAACTAGTCAATACCATAGATCAAGGAAAGAACTCTACCTAACAACTAGATAATATCTCCTAATATCTAAATAAATAAAAAGAAATATTCACACACATAAGTGGGTGAGGATAAATATAATAAAGGTAAATAATGTACCTAGGTGAACATGAGCTAAGGTAAATACCTACTCTAACAGTACCAAGATAAAACTTGACGACACAATTCCTAGAGATAAAGTTGGTATTTTATGATAAATATTTTTATATTTTTTACTCCTAATACATTTTAAAGAAAAATGGGATAGGTTTCAAACCTAAATTATGCTTTTATATTAAAAAATTGTTCCCTTTTTCTTTGGGGCAACATGGCAAGTCTAACAAGATTGAGGTACCTTGAGAAGAAAACATGTCTTTTTAACAAAGTGATGCTTCCATATTGTAGAGAAATAATATATATTTACAATTCATAGTTTATTACCGCTGCTAACTCCTTACGTATCTCTCGAGAATCATTTGGTGAAGTTTAGGCTCCAAATTTAGCTCTACACTTCTTACAATGAAAAACTCATTGTTGCACAATCTATTTCTAAACCTCCAAAAATTCCCTAACTATTCCTAAATCAGTTCCAACACCTTATTAAATCTCCAATAACATCTCAGGATGATCATGATATTCTATATCTTTCCTGAAGCATTCCCACCTGCCTTGAACTAGCCAAAATTGGCATTTTTGGGTCTACAGAAGAACTAGTCTTCAAAAGCACTTCAATGAATGAGATGAATGACCTTGATATCTTACATCAAAAACCTATAAATATTATTTAACATAGTTGGAGGACTTGAAATTTTGGTATGGACATTATTAAAAAGGCATAATAAATTAGAGAGACGTTAAGGGGGACTATCAAACAAGTTTTTAATTTGGGCATAGTTATCATTGTCAAGTTTGAATTTTTGGGCTTTCTAAAATACATGACAAAAACAAGATCTTACTTGGGGTTGTTGGAACGTAAGGGGAAATAAAGAATACCTAATATGTCAAGGGTATTATACCAATGATTAATCCATCAGAAATAAAGACTTTTTTTTATTAGAGGTAAAAGAGGGTTGAGGGGACCCTACCCCATACAAATATTACAACCATATAACCATGAAGGCCAAGGGTTCAACCATTGAAGCCCATATAGAACCAAAAGAGAAATAGTTCAAAACATCAAAAAGAAACTACATAGATAACCCATGGAAGAGTAACTAACAACAAGGGTCCGAGTAACTAACAACATAAAACTTATGAAGCAATAGAGTATTAACAAGCAAGAAAAAAAAAAAACCAAGAGATTAGACCCCTTCATCCTTCTTTTACCAGTTCCCCCACAGTACTCATGCATCCATCCCATTCTTTGACAAGGTGGCTATAGTGGACTTCTAGTACTTGTAGTTCGGTTCAGCTATCTGTACTTTGGGGCCATTTCCTTCTTTTTCTTTCTCCTTAGCTAATTCCATAGAATGGATCATCTCAACAAGGATTTTAAGGTGATGAATGGTACTTTTAACATTGAGAATGTGAACATCTCTAATCTGAAGAATAATTTCCTTCATCTTCAGCATTTCATTTTCCATAGCTAGGCTTCTTTCATTAGCATTTTTTAATTGTTCACTCAGAACAATAGAAGACAACTTCTCCACTTTTTCATTCAATTCCCTCAAGTCCATAGACACCATACTGATCTTATGTCTATTAATGTCAGTGTCTAACCTGCAATTCTCAAATTCCCTCATAAAAACATTGGATTTGACTGCACAGTCTTGAGCATTAAAGAGTTTATTTTGGGTAGTTTTGAGAGCATGCAAGCTTTCTATAGCCTCCTCCAAGTTCTTTGATCTCTTTCCCACTTTCCATCTCCTCATTGTGATCCCCTTCCAAGTCTTCTTCCTCCGAATTTCACTGGGAGCATAATGAATAGACTTACCTTCCTAATTCTCTTCCGACTCCAAAATAACTTCCACCTTCTCAGCCAAGCCAAAACCTTCTCCTCCCTGCACTGCTTCTTGAGGCTGAAATTTTCTAGGTGGGATCTATTTATTTTTTCCATGGGCCTAGCAGGAAAATCCTCACTACCAATAACCACCTTGACATCCATGCTTTGCAATTCCTTTATGAAGAATCATTCTTTAGGATCGGAGAGGCCCCCAATTTTTCATTTTTTCCAATGAGGGGAGTTCCCAGCCTAAGCATAGCTTTAATGAGACCTTGATGCAATGGAAAGGAGAAAGTACCTTTCTCAACCTGAGATATAGATTTGGACAAAGAGGAGAACAAAAAATATGGGAAATTGTAGGGCTTGTTGTTTCTAACATGGTTCAACATGGGAAAGTGGTACCCATAGATCACTTTGTAATGCCCTTCAAGAGTAATATAGGCCATAATTAACTGAGAAATTTCCCCATAAGGATGGGGAAAATTACCTCTAGCATAACCATTATGGAGAGAGACGGGAACACCCTTACCTTGCATGAAGCATTCAATCTCTAGGATGTAGTCTGAATTAGGTTTGAAAATGCTCCTTCCTTCCATGGACAAACCAGAAACTTTAGCAATAAGCTTGGGGGAAATGGTGAAAGAGAAATTTCCAACCTAGATGTGGCCTTCCTTCCAAGTTTTTGCCACAACTTCACTCAACTTTTCATCATGCCCATAAAAAATGCTAAAGAAGTGTAACAATCCCACCTTTCGAGAAAAACCTCAGCCTCTTTTGACATCGCTGGGACCTTTCTTGGTTTAGTATGTACTAAATCCCCTCCCATTCTACTAATGTTGTTCTTATTTTTCTTTTGAGGGTTAACATCTATACCTGAATTGAAAGTGAGATTCCACAACACGCAGAGATTTGTCCTACCTTTGCAAAGATATGAAATAAAAGTTTGAATGATGTTGAGATACATGAAATCATGAGACATCAAACCAAAGGAATAATTATGTCCTCATTGATAGGTGTGCTATTAGGGATTCTTTCCCTTTTCAAGGTGTCTATGAAATTAGCATCCATCTCTTTAAGATCCTCGACCACCTTTAATTCCTTAGCATCCACCCCCATATTAGCCAAAATATCAGCTAGTTTGTTTCCTTCACGAAACACATGTTGAAAGGATATAGTTTCGAAGGAGGATAATTTACCCTTGGATTTATTGATGAAGTCAACTATAGAAATAGAGGCCTGAGACACTCCCTTCACACAAGAGATGATATACAAAGAGTCCCCTTCCACAACCAGATGCTTGAAACCTTTCTCTTCCACCAACTTCACTCCTAGAACAAAGCAACAACCTCTGCAACATTGTTTGATTGGATACCTAGATTAAAAAAATAGGCAAGAAGAAACTTCCCTTCATCATCACGAAAAACACCTCCTCCTCCTGCTTTCCCAGGATTCCCTTTAGCAGCACCATCAAAGTTGAGTTTAAGGAAGCCCCTCTAGGAGGAGTCCACTTAACCCCCTCGCGAGGGTTGGGCTTCTTAGGTTGAGGGTCATAAATTAAATTCCAATTCCTAATGATATTTTTTTCACATTCAAGAACTTCAACTTCTTTTTTCCTGAGGATAGAAAAATTATTTCTAACACTGAAAGAAATGGTTTATTAACAACCTAGTTAGGAAGTTTTTTATTTTTGAAGATCCCCCTATTTATTTCTTTCCATATTTCTAACCATAGGTGACTTAGGCTCATTATCTAAATATTTTTAAGCCCTTGATTGATGAAAGGGTATTTCCGTTGAATCCATGTATCTGGATTCCATTAGGGTTTACCTAAGGAAATAAAAAGCAAACCAAAATAGAAGATAACATCTGGAGAGTGAGAGGGCATTCTAAGAACAAATGGTTCACCATTTCCATGTTCTTTTCACAAAGAACACATCTATTGACCATTTGGAAGCCTCTTTTATTCAAGTTATCCACTGTTAGAATCTTATTTATCACAACAAGCCAGATGAACACATTGACTTTAGGAGATATGTTCTTGTTCCAATTTTTTCCAACCATTAAGTCTTCATCTCTAATTTCCCCCTCAAAGAATAGTGAGTAGGTATATTTGAATGAGAAATTACCATTTTGTTCTTTGTCCCACACAATTCTATCTAGATCCTTTCTATTAGAAGACACATAATTTTTTAGAAAATCATTGAGAATAGCCAAGTGTTCTTTGAATTCCTGATCATTCCATTTCTAAAATTTTCCATGTTTGAAAGTTGTCTTCATCTTCCATATAATTGATA
This sequence comes from Taxus wallichiana var. yunnanensis, assembly GCA_018340775.1. Classification (NCBI taxonomy): domain Eukaryota; kingdom Viridiplantae; phylum Streptophyta; class Pinopsida; order Cupressales; family Taxaceae; genus Taxus; species Taxus wallichiana. The sequence goes on from CM031233.1 coordinate 52,560,742, forward strand.
ATTTTTCCCCATACTTCTCCTCAATCAACCTTGCAATTTGGGGAACTTTTTATTTTAGGGTAAAATTCCCAACCCATTTATCATTCCAAAAAAATCTCATTTCCTTTCCCTATTTTCCATATATTACCCCTAGCCACAATTTATTTAGCCCAATTTATAGCTTTCCATATGCTTGAACCATTGAAAGAAGCTTGTTTGAAAATCCATCTTTTGTCATTTGCATCCATCCAATATTTTCTCTTAAGGATTTTGGTCCACACACTATTTTCTTTTGTTAACCTACAACCAATTTTAGCTAAGAGGGATTTATTCATTTTAGTCCAGCCTCTAAGACCAAGACCCCAAATTTTTGGGTTTACAGACTCTATTCCATTCCACAAACGGGATCCTTTCCTTACTTTCAGTTCTACTCCATAAGAAACATTGTTGGATATTTTCCAAGTTTTCCCCTATGCTCCTAGGAAGAAGAAAATAAAGAATTTATTAGAAGAAACAAAGATGAATATACCAACACACATGAAATACAACTTTTCTCCCGATAAAATATCTTATTGTAGAATATTTATATTCTTTTATATTTTAATACTATTTAATTGAGAAAGCTAAGTCAAGTTACAAGTGTATTAATATAACCTAAGATGAATTTACAAATCAGAGGCTACGTGTAAACATGGTTAATTAAATATTTAAACCAACATGACAAGAGACACATGAAACTAACCAAAAAAACAAATAAGTTTTGGGTCCAGATGACCAAGTGTTATTAAAATACAAAGACAGGTGGTGATATCAAACTAGTAAAGGATATGTAGATTCTAACACTATGAAATCTATATGTACGTGTTGTTTTTCTATTGGTTCACACTTCACAGTGCAACACATCTAACATAAGATCATTTAATAGGAAAATAATCAGTTAAAATTGTACTTATGTGGAGTCTTCTTAATGGATTGATTCTTGCACTCTAACATGGTTTCGACAAAGGAAAACAACATGCAAAAATGTGGACAAGTCTTATTGGCTTGCATCCAAGGTTATTTCGACAATGTATTAATGTAAAAAAAAAGTAGCAAGATGGAGGACTATTCTTATTGGTTAAAAAAAGACTGACATTGTGAATTACAAAGTGACTTCAACATTTTTTTATATAGGATCATGTTTTTCATTGGTAAGATACAAGTTATCAAAAGTCTGATATTGTGAAGAGCATAAAGTTTCCTCAATGGCTCACACTTCACAACGGTCAATAGGGTATATTATAGTTCATACATTGAAAAGTTACATGAAGCTTTCTTATTGGCTAGAACTTCGCAATGTTAGACTACACTGGAAAACTTAGAACCATAGTGTTAACCATATTCAATGAAATATTTCGGGTTTGTAGAAGAAAGAAAAAAAAAAACACGGCCACAAAAGAAAAAGAATCAGATACAAGTAAACTTTATAAAACTGGTTTACATATATCAATTCATATTCTATAATTACTTTATACAAATATTCTTAAAATAACACACACACACACACACACACACACACACACACACACACACACACACACACACACACAATCTTGCAATTCATTTTTATTTATAAAAATGATGACATATTTCAAAATATACATAACAAAATAAACATGATACATTCACTTGCATGTTTATCTGAATAAATATAAGTTTTAACTTCTTTCTATTATCTATCAATAGGTATTACATAGTTTTAAAGAGAGAGAACTTATCTGAGACAATGATTAGGAATTATAATACAAAATTCCAATGCACACTTAGGTAACATACATAATATAATGGCCATACTTTTAAGAGGAAATGTCATACATCCAGTGTATGTTCACCTTGCCTTGGCTAGGAACAATCCTAGGTTGTACATTGTACCCTTGGTTAGGACACCTATGGTGACTTTCTCTCTTTCTCACCTCATTTATGTACCTTTTTCAACCTTCGAATTACTCCATAGATTAAATATACAAACTCATCAAGACTTCCTTATCTTTTTTTATCCCTCAAAATAATTCATTCAAAATAATTCATTCCTTGTTCTTCTAATAATAATAAGAATAATTCATATGCCTTTTATAATATTTCATGGCATTTATGAACCATCAAAATTATTTGCACACCTTTTCATTTTATGTATTTCCCTTTAATCAAATTCTCTGTTTTTCTCACACACACTTTATTTTACAATAATCATTACAACACTTTAGTTACAAAGTATCTCAAAAAAATGTTTTTAGTGATTAATGCTTTGGGGATTTAGTCATATAACATTTCTACCCCTCTTGAATTAGCTAATGTCCTTAGTATTTCCACCCTCATTATGATAATCACACAAAAAACACAAGTTATTAGTTATATAATTAAGGATACCGCCCTTTTAGAAAATATTCTCTTTCCCATGTAGCACTTTCAACATCACAAAAAATCCACTTCACTTTAACCTTTTTATTTTCTCTATTTCTAAGATTTTTAGTCCTTCTTTCCAAAATCAATTCAAGTTCAATTTTAAATTCACACGCAGGGTCAATAACTATGTTTTTCCAATCTATAACATGGTTAGCATCATATACATATTTATTTAACAAACTTATACGAAACACATTATGTATTCTAAATAATTCAAAAGGTAAAACAAGTCTATAAGAAAGAGTTCCTATTCTTTCTAAAATTTCAAATGGTCTACAATAGTGAGTAGATAATTGAGCATATTTAACCAATTTGGAATAACTTTTCTTAGGTTTAACTATAATAAATACTTGATCACCTATTTCAAATTCTCTAACATCTTTTTGAATTAACCCAATGTATATACCTATCTTGGGAATCTTTCATGTTTTTTTCTTTATTTATAATATCTTCCACTTATTTTAAGTTATAATTTGCATACCAATATCTATCTTCATGATTTGACCAAGAAACATGAGTAGTTCAGTTCCTACCACAAATAGCTTTAAAATGGTTCATTTTGGTTGTAGTATGTTAACCTTGATTGTAAGAAACTCAATAAAGTGCAGAAATTGTTCCCAATTTAAAGTTTTTTCACCTGTATACATTCTAATCATGTCCTCAAAAATTCTATTTATCCTTTCAATTTTTCCATATGACTTTGAATGATAAGAAATACTAAAACTCAAACTAGTACCCAATTCATCAAACAAAGATCTCCAAAAAGAAGAAGTAAATATAGGATCTCTATCAGTTACTAAATCCTTAGTAAATAGATGAGATATACCAAAAGCAGAGTTTTTGATCTTGTTTGGTAGAAAATGTGCCATTTTGGTTAATCTATCAACCACCACAAGGATAACATCATGACCATTCTTGGTTTTAGGTAATCTTGTGATAAAATCCATACTAACTAGCTTCCTTTTCCAATTAGGAATAGAAAAAGGTTGTAATGGACCAAGTTTACTACATTGTTCAATTTTAAATTTCTAACAAGTAATACACAATGGACATACTTTCCAATATCTTAATTCATTCTAGGCCAAAAATAATTATTTTTAACATATAAGTATGTCTTTTGAAATCTAGGATGTCTAGCAAAATAAATATCATGAGAATCTCTTAATTTTTGTTGTTTTAAGTTAGGAAGGTTAGGAATGTACAATCTACCTTTATAATACAATAAACCATTCACACCAAGTAAATAAGAAGTATGACTACTTTGGGAATGTTTAATTCCTGGAAGAATATCAAAACCATCTTAGACAAAGCTACTAGGAAGTAGCTGCAGTTGATTCTGCTGTCCTTGTTTGCTTTTTTGTTGTTTTTTTGCGGATCCTTTACTGCTTTTTTGCAGTATTTTTGCTGTTCTGTCTCGTTTTGGTAGCTATTTTTTAGCTACTTTGAGCATCATTGTAACATTTGGATTCTGATCCTTTTCGCTCTGGTTTTCTTGCTCATCCTGGCTTTTAGGCCTTCTTTTGTATTCAAGGGTATAGTCCCTTTCAAAAAACTATTTGCCAATAATAAAAAAAAAAAGTAAATAAGAAGTAAGTCTATCCTTTAAATGCATATTTAATGTTCTAAATTTCAAACTAGAATACAATTCATCAAAATAACCATCATTAGGCAATGCATCATTTATATGTTGTTCAAATGGACTTCTTTCTAAAAAAATCATTTTCACACATTCTATTTCTACTTAAAGAATTAGAAACCAAATTTATTTACCATATACATATTGTATTTCAAAATCATATTTAATTAATAACTCTACCCATATTTTTTGTCTCATATTTAATAAGGGTTAAGTAAAAATATACTGCAAACCTCTATGATCCATTTTCAATAGAAATTCACAACCCAACAAATAATGTCTCCAATTTTTAAAAGCATGAATAATCTCTAACAATTCCAAATCATCAGTAGGTAGTTAGTTTTAGTAGGAAATAATTTTCTAGTTCCAAAACACACAACTCTATCATCTTGCATCAATAGACATCCATTACTAAAAATAAAAACATCTATTAAATAGCTTAAAGGTTTAGAAAAACTAGGAATACATAACACATGTGCATTGGTTAATACTTCTTTTAATTTACTAAAAGAAACTTCACATTCCTTGGACTAAATGTATGTGTTACTTTTATTTGTTAAATATGCGAGTGGAATATGTATTTTAGAATAATTATTAATAAATCTTATAGATATAATCTAGATAAACCAAGAAAACTTCTAATTTCTTGTACATCTTTAGGTGTATCCCAATTTTTTACTGCTTTTACTTTAGAAGGATTTTTTATAATTCCTTTTTCAGAGATAAATTTTCCTAGATATGAGACTTTAGTTTTTAAAATTCACATTTACTTAAGTTACTATATAATTCATGTCTTCTTAAAGTTTCAAGTACTAATCTATTATGTTTATCATGTTTTTCTTCATTTTTGGAATAGATCAAAATATCATCTAAAAAAGTAATCACAAACACATGTAAGAAAGGTCTAAAAACATCATGCATCAATGTCACAAATGTGGCTCGGGCATTTATTAATACAAAAGGCATAACAATGAATTCATAATGTTCATATCTAGTTCAAAAGGAAGTTTTTGCAATATCAACATATTTTATTGTAGTTTGATGATATCCAACATGAAAATCAATCTTAGAAAAACATTTAGCACCATTAGATTGATCTAATAAATCATTAGTTATGGGTAAAGAATATTTATTCTTAATATTTAGTTTAATCAACTATCTAAAATCAATACACAATCTCATAGTACCATTTTTCTTCTTAATAAACAAGACTGGTACACCCCAAGAAGAAATACTAGGTCTAATTTTTAATATTGTTTGTTTTAATACTAAGTATAACAAATGATCAACCATTCCTACCACATTCGGATATGCAAAGTTTATTAAATAAGTAAATCTTTCTTACTTGTTAATATTGTTTGTTTTATCTTAATCATTACATTTACTTCTTTCGTTTCATTTTTCTCTTTCTTGTTACCACCTTTTACCCATTTATCACCTTTTCTACCAACCAGATCCATTTCACCTATCCCATCACCCTCTATACCTTACTCATTCTTAATCAACACCTTTCCATCCTTCCCCAAACCTCCTCAACTCTTTATCCAATCACAGAGAGGCCCGAACTCCCATTTGTAATATTTTAACCAAATTGCCCCTACCGACACTGGTTAGATAATCGGCATCTTACCATCTCCTATAATTTCATTGGTCAACCAAACGATACTGGTCTCAGAGACTGGAAAATATATATATAACATTGAGTTAACAACTTCCCCAAAACAACCCAAAACCTTGCCTAATTTCACCTAGACCTCACCTACAACCTCTGCTACATCTACAGACCCAAACCAACCCATTAATCATTCAGATTTAATCTTAACAATGGCATGTTGAGTTACATTCACTTGTTTTATGTTAATAGGAGATACCTAAATCTTATCAACTATAATAGGAATTGTTATTTCTTACATTAAGTTGTATTAAATAGAGGATTGACAGCCATTCGAGGAAGCATCACGCTTCCTAAATCTAGCCTTGCTAGGCAGTCCTATGACTCTTGCTATTTAATACTATTTGGTGGTCTTGTTGTGTTTCTTATACAAGTTGTTCCTCCTAGCCAAAGGGAATCTCACACAATCAGCTTGGATCAAAAGTCTACAATGTGCACAATGCCTTCTACCATCTACATAACACATGTATTCCTCCTACGCCCATTACCTACTTATCTATTTTATCACATTACTTTGAGGTGAATCATTTTGGCATGCTTGGTGGGACCCTATCATTTGGGTTCTTTTTCATTTTTCATTCTTAGGGAATCTTTTGTGTCTATTTCCTTTCAAAAGAGTTCACATTAAACTTTCTCCTAGGAACATTCTTCTTCTTCTACTTGTCTAAGTGAAATTCATATTTTGGGTTAAAAACTTCTTTTTATTCTGTATTGCATTAGTGAAAGACATACTCTCTGCCTATTCATTATTTCTCTCATCGAATTTCACTTTCAATTTGGGCTTAAAAATCTCTTGCATTTCATCCTTGTGTATGTTGCATTTAGCTCACTTAAATTTATTTGCAACCTATATACTAGAGGTCATGACCAGTTGATGGTTGGTGGGAATTAAGCATAGCTCACTTCTTACACACACACCCTAAACCAAATCACTGAAACAAATTACTCATTTCTTAAACATCTTCCTTCCCGATAATTACCATTAATGAATAATAATCATGTTAATGGTAAATCTAGTAGTTGTTATAGCCATTCATCATATCAGAGTAGGGCCTTGCGTAATGTGAAGTATATATTGGGGACACCAAGCCAAAATTTACCTAAAACCATCCATAGATAGTCAATTCCTTCTAGGGTACCCTCATTGACCAAAAAATCTATTCTACTTATAGTCAGTTTTAAATGGCATAAGCCACACAACATAAAATCTACAACATAGGATTGCATGTTTTGTTAGCTTTTGACTGATTGTGTTTTTAGGTGTGAGGATGTTTGATCTTGTTTCTCTTATCCTTAACACCCAACCATCATAATTTGTGTATTATGTTTTATTATGGGCATGTTAGGGCTCATCACGGCCATACTCAATTGTTGGGTTGGTATTTTCAATTGACTTAATTACCAAAAATTCAAATTTTCATCTCCTCTCAAAATTCATAGTAATCGGTATCGGTCCCACAAACTTCATTGGTTATCCCTTCATACCGGCATTGGTTTCTTAACTAGCATAATTTCCCTAATGTTTTCATCATTTCTCCCAAAACAATGTTCAATTTACAAATAGACACTTTCTGTGACTTATTATGCCACTTCATTATATTTTTGAGTATTTAGTATCATTGTCAGAGTCCAAGTTCACTTGATTTTCACTTCTTCATCTCCATATTTTAAAATTACCATTTATTCACATTAATCGGATCAGGTCAAGTGACAGCATCGCTTATCCTCTCTACCAAAGATTGGTTATCCAACTAATTTCGGTCTCTGTGTTTTGATTTTTCTATCAAAATAACAACCAAATTCCACTTTCTAGATTTCTTTTGTTATCCTTTTTATGTTTTTGTACCATATATAGAACTCGATTACTTGTTCTACTATCATTCACATGGTTTTGACTCACAGATAAGCCAACACTCTAGTTTTTAATACTAGCCACCAACCACTACCACCTAGTCCTTCACCACCTTCTATTTCTTCACCCATGGACCCCACCTCACCTATTGTTATACATGCAAGTGATGAGGAGTTCAAAAAATCCTTGATCACAATCCCTCACCTTACAACATTATCTGTCTCATCCATCTACCCATGAATCATCGGGAAAAATATCTACAATATGCCTATATCCATCCCTCCCGCTTTGGTCCCCACTTCTATATCAGCCACCACTAGTGTAGCGGTACCTACTTCCACCTTACCACCTATTGTTTCTCAAATCACTCCCACATATTATATATTTTCCACACCTACAACACCTATCAAATCTTTGACATCCACCTTGCTATCATCTACGGCCCCTAGTGTAGGGATTTCCACCTCATCAGTTCCTATTACCTCGCAACCTCCAATTGCCGACCCCTTTCCAGAGTTTGGTCATGTTTATACCTGCTACTCTACCACCTATTTCCATAAGGGTTTCTACACATATTCCTCCCACATATACCTTGTCTTAGCCACCACCTATCACCTACACTTCTCATTCAAGGTATATGTCGTCATCATCTGCCGCAACTTATATTCCCCCTTCTCAATTTTCTTACTCGAAACCTCCATATACATGTGTCCCTTCTATGTCCTACTCATCATATCCACCTCCTTATACCACTGGAGGTCTACCTCAATCCAATCTGACTAATGATTTGATCAAGATGATGATGGACAAGATGCAAACCCTAGAAGCATCTGTTTGCACTCTGTAATTCTTTGACTTATGACAAGATTTGTAATGAGCCTATTCACCCTTCTATTCCAATTCATCCATACCCCACACATTGGGAAATGCAAAAATTTAACCAATTTAATAGTAAGGAAGATCCGCAACAACATTTGCAATCTTTTAAACATGTATGTTATCTGATTTCCCATGATGATGCCTTACTTCTCCGGATGTTCCCAATTTCCTTGATGGGAATTACTGTAGACTGGTATAGTGCTTTACCTAGGCACTCTATCTTCTCATTCAATCAATTAGCCTAGGAATTTCTTGATCATTTCTCCATTAACATTGTCAAGAAGGTTACCATGACCGACTTGTATTCGTTACACCAATATGAGGATGAGTCTATCGCAGATTTTGTCACATGTTGCTGAAATCTTATTTATCAACCCACTTTACAGTTTCCTCAAATTGAATTAATAGAGTTATTTACTATAGCTTGTTCTAGAAATATCTCCCCAAATATCTAAGTTCAAACCTTCCGAATATCCAACAAGGTATTCACCATGGCCTAGAAACTTGAAATCCGTGCTATTGAAGAGAAGAAGCTACAATTGTGCAAAAAAGAGTGCTTCATTTAAATCCAATGACACCTATTCTTCTTCCAAACCACAAAATAACTATTCTAAAGTGAAAGGATCTGCCAACGTAGTGGTTTTAAAATCCATCCCTTCTCATCCATCTAACCAATCAAAAACTTCTTCTAATCTTTCTCCTATTCAAACTTTCTAGTTCAAGTGGGAACAACAAAAATATACTCCCATTAGAGAACCTTACTCCTCAGTTTTGGAAAATCTTATAAAAGCTGGAGAAATCAACCTTCCACCCATTGAAACACATATTGGTTTTGACCCTTCCTGTCTTCTACCTGTATGGTATAAGGAGATTGATTATTAAAATTATAACCATATTAGAGGTCATAGTGATGGTAATTGTATAACTTTCAAAAAATTGTCCAAGTATTGTTAGACAATGGAGATCTCGTCTTGGATAACCCCAATGCACCAGCTAACCAAAACCTCCACATCTTCAAGAAGTCATTTCCAAATCACACCCCTTCATCAAAAAAGTTGGCAAAACCTCAACTAATGATACCAACATTTGAGAGGTCCACATTGTTTTTGATATCATACCGGCTCCTTCAGGTTAGTTTCCTCCCATCCCATCTATTAAGGAATTCTTGCACGAGCTCCTCCACTCATGGAGGAACCTATTTCATCTTCTCATCTACCCACAAAGGATTCCACCTTATCTTTAGATGCATCTACCCCACTCATCTATTTACCTTTTGGGAAACCCGCATTACCCATTCTTCTACCCACGGAAGAGCTCAAGTTACTCTCTTCTTTACCAAAGGAAGAGCTTATACAATCAACCTTGCCTCCTCCTCTTCCCAAAAAGGACCCGCTAGTGGCATCTCTTCCTATTGGTGACAATTCCCCACTGTATTTTAAATATCCCATTGATTTTCTATCATATCTTCTACCCGCGGAGTCTGAAGCCAACCATTTCCCTGTCTCACATACATTCTCTATATGGATTACTAGAAAATCAACATCATCCCCCTAAACTTCTACACCATTCTCATGTTTGGACAACCACTTGGATTATATTGAATATTATATGTGTTGGGGATGCTTGCAACTTTCTATCTCAACTAAAATGTAAATGTATCCCATGGAAACTTCAACGATTTATCCTAAAGAATTCAAGACCATTAACTTTATTACACTGAGCCAATTATAGTAACCTCATTTGCATCATCTCTACATATACTCAAACATTTACTATTACCCCAATAACCACCTACACCCAAACCTCTACCTACACATATACCTACATCTGCACCCAAACTTACCGCTACATTAGGGGTCATGCCGACACCAATTCTATTCCATCCTCGTATTAGGATTGATTTAGCCACATCGTCCCAAACTATCACTAGGCCTATCCCCCACCTAAGAGGAAGAACCAACCTTCTAAACCTCATACCCTAGTTTCTCCCACTCCTCCTCTTTCACCTTCGCCACTTCCATCCATCTTAGGTCCTCATCCATCAACCTTGGTCAAAAATCCTCCTTCCCCGGTAAATTAAAATGAAAAATCTTACATCCTCACCACAATTTTTTATCCCACCTAAACCTTTTTTATTGTCTATGACTTCTCCATCTCCCATACTTTCTCCACTTCCCATGCCCTCATCATTACCCACACCTTTACCCTCTCTCCAACCTCCATGGCTTGTATTTCCTCCTACCACTACCTTCACTACACCTCCACTCTCACCATGGTTGACTTGTCCCCTTCCATCTTCTGCATTCCCTTCTACCTCACACATTCCCCCAACACCTTTACCCCAAGAAAGGTATTTAAACCTACTCGACCTCTAACTTCACCTCTAATAGTACCTCTTCCACATAAGTCACTTAAACCTACATCCAAACCAACTCTTCCTCTAGCAACGCTTCTCCCATAGAAGTCACCCAAGCCTCCATCCAAACCCACCCTCACTTCTCATTGTGATCCCTTGGCAGGGTCTTATGCTACCATCCTTTCTAACCTTTTAGAAACCTTTGTCATCACATTGCCACCTCTCAAGCCTTATGACCCACTCAAACCTAAACCAGAAGGGTTTGATGATACCAATATTTACACCTATCATCATGTGTTAGGACATGATGTTGAAAATTGTAAGGCCCTTAAGAATATTCTTCTTCAATTGTGTTCTCCTAAGGAAATTTTTAAAGAAGATAACCTTTTGGATGAATCTCCCATTCGCCCTTACCTGTCTCCATGTAACCTCACCCCATCTCTATTCAACAACCTTCACCTCCACTTCCACATCTCTCTTTTCCTCCTCTGACCTTTGAGATCAATATGGTCTAGATTAGATAACTCGGCAAATCCCTCCAAAATTCTAGTGCGGCATACTTATTTCACAAGGTTATTATCACACACTAGGTTTTTGTCCCTCTTTCCATTATACCTTTCATGATTCATCTCCCTCTCTTCCTTAGATTAACATGGTTCAAGTTGCCACTCATGCACAAAAGGAAAAAGGAAAAGAGAAGATAGACAAACCATCCACTACACCTTCTCTCAACATTCCATCTCCACCAACACCAAAATTCACCATCTGTGGGCCGACATATTCCATTTCTGATGGAGTTGTACATCATACCATGATAAAACAACTACACCAATCCCCTCTCAAAATGTCTTTGTATGACCTATCCAAACCTTTGAGTCTCATCGTTAGGCCCTCATTGAGGTGATGCAATCTATTGAGGTTCCACCTAATGAACCCACGCATGTTTCTTCCATTATCACCCCTCATCATGTGGATTCTCTCACTACTTCGCCTCCCTCTTCTACCCACACTACCATTCATTAAGTCTCTGTTCTTATTTTCTTTGACAAAGACATTATCCCTCTCTAATCAGATGATACTAACCCTACCCTATTAATTTATGTCTACATATAATATACACATTCAACATGTTATGATTGATGGAGGTGTCGGCATCAACATCATTTCCTCTCATCCATACCAATAAATATACATCCCTACCAATTATATACATAATAACCCAATTATGTTGGGTTCATTTAATTATGCCTTGAATTCAACCCTTGGAATCATCATTCTCCATGTTCAAATGGGCCCCAATGTCATTTCGTAATTATTTGATGTCTTAGAGGGGTAATTCTAATACATTCCACCACTTGGCAGACCTTAGATTCCCACCATGGGTTGTGTTCCTTCAACCTTACACCATTATTTAAAATTTGAACATGAAGGGCACAACTACACCATTCCGGAAGATCCTTCACCATTCAAAACTTGCAACATGCTCTATCGACCTAATGATGTCCTTATACTAGTTAAGGAATCTACCACTACTACCTCTTCTTCTTTATTTGTTGTCACATCCACCACTTCTACTGCTACATATTCCATAACCAACTACTATTACCATTGTCACCACAACTTCTATAGCTATCCTATTGGCCAACCCATATACTTCTCAAAAATTGGATGCTTTTTCTTCTTAGGATCCTGGTGATTCTTCCATTCCCGCTAACCAAATCCCAACTTCTGATCCCATGGTAGGTGTTTTTCAATGCCATACCTTGGGTATTATTACCTCTATAACGTAAATACCTTCCTTACTCCTCAAGCATACAAGATCCTCCGTCAACACCCACATTATATTCAATGTGTAGGTGACATATTTAAATATGTTCGCCCCATCTTCAAACCAACTTGATGCATGGGGGACTTGAGACTTCTTCATATAATCTAGAACTAACTACTCAAACCCATCCATTCTCATCTGATTTCCAATACCTCACCAACCGCCACTTCACCAACACATTCCTTCATTGATGTGCTTGGAAAGGATTTGGATTTGGTCTTTACTGAACAAATTCACCATACAAATCATATCTTACACCACTTGAAATCACAAGGATCATTGTGCAGTCTTAGATTTTCTTAGGAAACTTCTTCTAAGAAATCCCGTATCAACCTTGTATAGGAAGTTACAACTTCTCCACCTTATTAACCTACCTCAATTCCTTCACGTATAGAGTCTATTGATCTAGAATCCATTCCTCCTAAAAAAAATTATGAACATCATTTCATTAGGACCTCGACCTAATAGTGTGATAGCGAGGCTCCCTCTTCTCTTCCCTTCTTATATCCTGACATGATTAATGATGACACACCTTTTATATATGTTGTTCAATGTCAAGATGATGATTCCATTCTCACCTACCTAGGTGTGGAGGATTCCTATATACATCATTTGTTACCTTTCTAGACTTAAACCATGTTGAATGAATCGATCATAGATATCAACATTCACACTCAAGACAACCCCCAAATTCTAAAGATAGGTCAATCTTTAGACTCCATTGAACATGAATCCTTCACCTCGTTCCTCCGAGATCATAACAAAACTTTTTCTTGGTCTTACACCGACATGCCCAAAGATTGACTCAAACATCATGGTCCACAATATCATAACAATTCCCGATTCTAAACTCGTGAAATAGAAGCTACAAAAATGCATCCTCGCATTGCCCTTATTAGGAAAGAATAACTCCATCAAATCCTTTATATATTTCTTTTATTTTATCCATTGACTATCCCCAATGTATTTATAACATAGTTCCTATCACCAAAGGAATAGGGGGACACCACATCTGCATAAATTTCTATGACCTTAACCTAGCTTACCCCAAGAAAGAATTTCCTCTACCCAGTATTGATCAACTTGTTGATCTCACCGCTGGCCATGAGATGCTATAACTCATGGATGGATTTTGGGGTTATAACTAGATATTATTTACACTAGAAGATCAACACAAAACTACCTTCATCATCCCTTAGGGGATCTTTTATTAGTGTTTCATTTCCTTTAACCTTAAAAATGTTGGTGCTACATATCAACGTGCCATGACCTATATCTTCCACGACATCATTCATCACATTTTGGAATATTATGTTAATGACCTTCTTACTAATTTTAAGCATCAGGCTGAACACCTTGCCGTTCTTAAATTCATATTTGATTTTCTCATCAAATACTACATCCACCTTCAACCAAAGAAGTGCATATTTGTTTTCCTCTTTGGGAAAATCCTTGGTTTCATCATCTCTCTGTGAGGTATTGAAGTCGATCCCACCAAAATCAAGGCCATTTTTAAGATTCCTCCACCTACTAACCTTCAACAACTTATTTTGCAAAGAAATTTGTAATCTATTAGACACTTAATTTCTCAACTCTCTGACCAATGTCACCCTTTTCATCATATTTTTAAAAAGTATTTTTCCTTTAACTAGGATGATGAGTGCCATAAATATTTTGAGGCATTAAAATCATACCTCCTCTAGCCACCTGTGCTCATCTCACCAAAGGATGACAAGTTTTTCCTGTACATTTTTACCACCGATCATTCCTTGGGAGCCATGACCGCTCATTGTGATGAGCAACATAGGGAGTAGGAAATTATTATATAATTCACACTCTTTTAGATTATGAAACTAGATATACACACGCTGAAAAATTGTGCTTAGCCCTAGTATTCTTCGCTACCAAAATTTTCCATAATCTACTCAACCACAAAACCTTCGTTGTCACCAATACTGACCCCTTGATTATATGTATGCTAAACCTTATCAACATGAATGTGTTACACATTGTCTCATGTTTCTGGTAGACCTGGATCACAAATTCATCCATCAAAAGTTTGATAAAGAACAAACCATCACCAACCAACTTTTATATGTACCTCTTTTTGGAAATCAATCTTCTAACTTCGATTTCCCTAAGGAATCCATTGTTACCCTTTCCCTTGATGACACCTGTTATTAGATGACCTTATTTTTCAAAGGTTCTAAATGACAAGGTGTGGGGGTGGCACAAGGGTCATCCTTATTCCTCGTGATGGTGATCCTATTCCTTTATCTTCAAACTAGATTTCAACTACACTAATAATATTTCTAAATATGACACACTCGTGTTAGGTCTTCAAACTACCATAGGTTTATATGTTAAATCCATTAATATCTTTCATGACTCTAAACTAGTTGTGAACCAAGTCAATGGTTTATACCAGTGTCATAACAAGGTACCTCAAAAGTATAAACTTCATGTCCACATGCTTTTGAATACCGTTGATCAATGTGAACTTCAAACCACTCCGCGCTCCACTAAAAAATTCATGGATACCATGGCCTTCCTTTCTTCTCAAATTAGTTCTTCACCTTCCGACTCAAAAATATTTTTCATAGTACAGAGGTTGCAATAACTCTCTTATTTATTTCAAAATGTTAACATTTTAGGAAGAATTGAAATTGATTGAGGTGAAATTTTTTATAAGAAGTTCATCAAGTACCTTTCCCTCTCAATTTTTACTCCGGAACTCACTTGTAATGGAAAACAATCCTTTCTCAAAAACTTATCTTGCTATGTCATCATAGGGGTTATTCTCTACAAATGTGGCTTTGACAATATCCTCCTACGATGCCTCACAATTTTTAAAATCCTGTACACCATTAAAGAAGTTTATGATGGGATTTGCGGTGGTCATTTTAGTGGCATTTTCATCGCTAAATGCATTCTTTACCTCAGCTATTACCGACCAACCCTTAAGCAAGACTACTGTGACTATGTCAAATGGTGTGTAAAATGTCAGCAATATCCTAATCTTTAACACACCCCTAGTCATGCCTTACATGTCGATAGATACCTTTGGCCTTTCTCCCAATGGGGTTTGGATCTTGTCGAAGAGATTAACCTACATTCTTCTCAACGTCATAAATGGATCATATCCATGACTGAATATTACACAAAATAGGTGGAGGTTTTCCCTTTAATTTATACAAAAGCCAAGAAAATTTATGAATTCATCAACCTTCACATCATTTGTAACTTTTTTGTTCCTCACCGTCTCATTACTGATAACGAAAAACAATTTAGAAAAAAATCCTATCCAACATTATCGTTTATCTTCTCTTGAAGGTAAACATGAGCTTGAGCCCCTCAATGCCTTACATGTTCTACCATTATTCTATTGAATCAAGTAATATATTACCTTTTATTCATTACAACCTCATCCCTTAAGTAACCATTGCTTTCATCTACCTCTTTTAACGACCAATGAATACACTAGAATTGTGTGATTATACGTCACCTTTCATCCTTATCTTAAATATGAGTACCACGACTCTACTCATGGAATGATTCTCATGCATATTTTTTATCCTTTTTAGGATGGAATCCATTATTCATTTGTCATTTAAAACTTCTATTTCATAGCTAACCTCTATGTGCTATGGTTTTTCCTTCATAAAAGAAGCCTATACTCCTTTATAGTCTTGTCCATGACCTAAAAGTCAATTTTTTTTTCAAAAGTAATATATGGGATTTTCAAAATCAAACTCCTTGAGAAAAACTTCTTGTAAATAGATGAATCACTCAAAAATGACATCTATCTTGTAAATAGACTATTCCCTTAAAGGACAACTATAAAAATCTATCCCTATTGTACATAGTCTATCCAAAAATAAGACTATTTCTGTAAAAATAAAATAAAAATATTTTGAAGCTTCCCACATCGATCAGCTTCATGAAGACCTCAAGGAGATATTCTATTCATCCCACATAGAATTCCCACATTGATTAGTATATAAAACAAAAGCAAAAAGAAAATATAAAAAATCAAGAAAAATATAACTTTTTCATCATGGAATTGCCTATTCTAGTTTTTGGTATCCACCAAGAGGCATGCTATCTCACAACAAAGTTACGATAACCACTATTTTCCACCTCACCCTCCTTTGTTTTCTTATTTTCTACCTACTCAAGGGATGTACCACACATGTAACACTTCGTGATCATGTAACTTCTTTCACCCTTAGAAAGTTCAATCATGCAATGCCTTTAGGGGCTTAAGTTCATAACCCTATCTTTGGTATGCTCCTAATGGTTCTTTCCACTTATGGAGTATTTCACCTCTTTTACCATTCACCTCTTTTCTTACTTATCAATTCTTCTACACAAGATAATACCTTCGACATTTAGTTTTTGGGATTTCTTCTTCTTTCACCTACATTTACATTCATCATCTACTTCAATCAACTCATCTGACACAACCATGCCTAATCCACCTAGACTCAACCATGCTTAATCCACCTAGACTCAACCATGCCTAATCAACCTAGACTCAACCATGCCTACTCAACCTAGACTCAACCATGCCTAAATCACCTTTCCCATTTACCCATACCTAAACTCACTAACCTACTCACCTACCTCATCTTATTATTCCCTATCATATGGGAGAACTACATCATCCTGAGGCCCCTTTCACAAGGGCTATATAGGAAACACTCTTAGGGCATGGGGCCCTTTGAGGTTAGCTCAACCACTCTTTTACCCCATCATCATTTCCCCATAAAAAAACACTTAGTTAGTTCCCATAAAAACAATAATTTGCAAAGTTAACTCAAACCAAAATCATACATCCATTATATATCTCATCTTCCATCAAAACAAAACAACAAAAACTTAACCATGCCTATGATCTAATTTCCATATCATCAATACATTGGAAATTAAACTATTTAGCATATTATCATTTCATTTCATAGAAACATCAACCAAGTCATACTACAATCACATCATACATCAATGACTCCATGGAAAAATCATCTACATTCCATAAAAATGATAACTTAGAAATTTTTAAACTCAACCTAGACTCAAACTTTCCTATACTTGACTCCACTATGATTACACCTGATTCCACCATGCATATACATGTGTCCACCATGCCTACATCTAACCTTAACCTTTCTTAAAACTCTAAGTTTCCATAGCATCAATATACAGAACTATCATCAAAACATACATCATCAATCAAATCAAGTTTCCATGAAAGAAATATAATGGAAATATACTCTCACATATCATCTCATCATCAACTATATAAATGGAAGGTTTGTGTGTCAATACATGTATACATAGATATAAATAATAAAATTATCTCAAAACCTCTCATGTACATTTTTGCATCTTTGGCACACAGGATGGTATATATAACAAAAATTAAAATACAATGGTAGATAACATCTCTATCTCACCCATGTGAGGTCCCGACACCTTTTCTTCTCTCTTTGGTACCCTCATTTAGTCTCGGTCTCCACCCACTCATCATCTCATGCATACCCTCCTTTGGCCTTTCCATCCATGAACTTGTCACCTACCTCTCTCCATGACCATAATATTGGTGACTTTGCCTATCGTCTCTTGGGATTGTGATTCTTCTAGCTGGAAGCCTCTTTGGACCATGTATACTAGCCTCTAACAACTAGTATTAGTAATATCTCACCTCGATACTTGAATTTCTATAATTGGTCAAGGATATCATTTGGGGAGGTGCCATATCTTTAGCACCTACCTATAGCCCTGTGTTTATACCAGTGGTCTCTGACCTATTATCTGCAATACAAAACCCTATCTCATCACCTATGGAGGCAGCCCCATTGCTTGAATCTATACCTTTGCCTGTCCTTGAGCCTTTGAAGCAGCTAATTAGCCCTGCAAGGTAAGAAATTGTGCCTGTAGTTTGGAAAAGTGTTCCCCATTACCTTCCTATTCATGTGTTAGTTGGGCCTGCAACGTAGTTACTTGTTCTGTAACCCTGTAACATATCCCTAGAGGGTGGTCACCTATGCCTGAGACTGAGTCAGTTGTAGATATGATGTACTAACCAAAGAAAAGACAAGAAAAAGTGACAAGCTTGCTCATAATTGGCTTAGACCCTATATCATCACTCATACATATGGACTAGGTGCTTATTTTTTATCTTCTCTTGAAGGTAAATCCAACCCTGAGCCCCTCGATGCCCTGCATCTTCGACCATTCTACTATTTAATCAAGTACTATATCACATTTTTTTCATTGTATGCTCATATCTTGAGTAATTTTTCCTTTCATCTACCACTTTTAATTACCAATGACTACACAAGAATTGTGTAATTATTTGTCACCTTTCACCTTATCTTAAATATGAGTACCATGGCTATACTTATGGTATGATTCTCATGGATACTTTTTTTCCTTTTTAGGGTGGAATCCCTTTTTTGTTCATCACTTAAAACCTCTCTTTCATAGCTAACATCTATGTGCTATGGTTTTTCCTTCATAAAAGAAGCATATACTCCTTTATAGTCTTTTGCATGACCTAAAAGTCCAAAAGAAATCAAAAGTAATATATGATATTTTGAAATTGAAAATCCTTGAGTCAAACTTCTTGAAGATAAATGAATCCCTAAAAAAACATCTATATTTCCATCTTCCTGCTATAAATAGATTTTTCCTTGAAGGACACCTATAAAAAGCTAGCCCTATTATACATTGTCTATACAAAAGGATGACTATTTATAAGAAAAATAAAATAAAAATATTCTAACACTTCCTACATCGATCAACTTCACAAACACCTCAAGGAGATATTCTATTCATCCCACATAGACTTCTCCCATCGATCAATATATAAAATAAAAAGAAAAAGAAAATACAAAAAAATTAAGAAAAATACAACTTTTTCGTCATGGACTTGCTTATTTTGGTTTTGGGTATCTTACAGAAGAGACATGTAGTCTCATATTAAGGTTACACTAACCAAGATTTTCCACCTCACCCTCCTTTGTTTTCTTATTTTCTACCTACTCAAGGGATGTGTTTCACTCGGAATGTTTCAAATACCTGGGAATAGAGTTATTTCTATCCTTTCATTCCTTTTAGAAATAGATAAGGTTAGGGCTAGGAGGAATACCTGTTGAATGTCGAGATGGTGTGTGCGTACCATAGAGAAAGATCAGGTTGACTGCGAAGAACTCCTTTTTGTCTTGGAAGGACTACCTGTAAATAAGAACACAAGACCACAAGATTTTGATTAGACAATAAATGAGGGAACTGCCTTGGGCCCAGGAAATATAAAACTTCCTTTCGAAGGTGGTCAGTTCCCCTGCTAATATGAATTAACACCAAAAACTGTAAAATATCAATTAAATTGCTTCGTTGAGATGGGTAGGGGAAAGGCTGATTTCTGGTTTTGAGTCACAATAACCGATACCGGTTGCTGATAACCGATATCGGTATGGTCTAGGATCTGTAGGTTGGTTGTTTTATGGGGTGGTTGTGTCGTAGGGTAACGGTGTTGTTGGTAAGGCTGGTATATGAGTGATATTAGGTAATGAGATGGTGAGAGGTAAATGAATGATAGTTAGATGCAATGACACATTGGGTAGTGGATCTAGGAATGGATTTATGGGGACTGTGATTCAAAAAGTCTAAGAAATGTTATTAAAGAAGACATGCAAGATGTAACTTCTCGGTTATTGACGAAGATGCAGGTCCAGGAACTCTGATGACAAAGGAAGAACTTAGGTAAGATGGCTTGACACACAGAAGATGAGAGATCTCCCTCCCGATGATCAGTTGAGTATCACAGGTTTCTGGCTATTCCGTTGCAGTTTTGGGCTTGATCTCCTTTCTTTGCAAACTCTTCTGGTTTCTTCACTCGTCTCTGCTCGGCCAAGTAAAGATCCGGATTCTCTTGATCGCTCCTGCTGATCTCTGTTGATCCAAAAATCCTTCCACCTCTGTTTTTGGTTTGGGGAGCCCATTTACAGGGAACCGATGGCGGTTACGTAACCGACGGCGGTCGAGTAGGAACCGGTATCGGTTAGGAAAAAGTAGGCTATTTTTAGTAAAATCACCCACTTTCCCTGCTTTTCTCCCGAGAGATTAGTTGCGGGCTTGGTCAAGTGACTAGAAGGTCGGTTTTGGGTGCGAGAAAGGGGTCATTAGTCATGGGTGTAGGTGTGGACCAAGTTATAGGTCTTAATTAGGTTAGTTTAGGGTTAGGACTAGGTCATGATGAGGTGGCAAAATAAGGTGGCAGGTAAGGTGATGTGGATTTATCAATTACAAGGTAATTAATAAATAATTGTGTAAGGTTTAGGTGATGAGGTTAGGTTGCGAAATGAGATGCGGGTCACAAGGGGTCGTAAGACACAAATTTGGTGTCTACATTAGCCCCTTATTGTCATGTAGCTTGTTTTGTAAAGCTGCACGGACAATAATATGAAGTGGTTTCCCCTGTTAAGGGTATAGGTAATCCCCCTCAAATCTAGCACAGATTGAGATCGCGTGAAATCAGGGATAGGGTTGATAAAGGGTAAATGGTGTAGAGATGATGGTGAGATGGTGGGGTAGGTCCAAGGAAGCAGACACACGTTGAAATGCAATAATGCGACTAGGGTACATGATTTGATGAGCAAACCAGCAATGCATAGGCAAAGGTCGATAGTTTATCCAAACAAGGGTGATATAATCCTGGTATCCAAGGCATAGGAAGTAGCTCCAGGGTATATAACAGGTAAGGTACAGGAACGTTTAGGCATGTTCGGCAGTACCAAATGGTTGGTTTGGTTGAGATAAACGTCACGGTCGAGGTCTAGGCAAAGTTGGTCGGCAGAGCAAGTCAGGGACCCTAATCATGCTAAAACACGAACAGGTGAGCTCGATGGAACAAAAAGCTACATGATGGGTGGATAAAAGTGTATGTTGTTGATGTTGGGTAAGGTATTGAAGTGATACGGCCATGGGTCGGGCCAAGTTGTTGGGTTGCGGCCTTGGGTCGGGCCAAATGGGTAGGGTGAGGCCTTGGGTCGGGCCGGATAGGTAGGTTGAGGCCTTGGGTCAGGCCGGATAGGTAGGTTGAGGCCTTGGGTCGGGCCGGATAGGTAGGTTGAGGCCTTGGGTCAGGCCAAGTTGTTAGGGTGGCGGCCTTGGGTCGGGCCAAATGGTTGGGTGACGGCCTAAGGTCGGGCCGAATGGTTGGGGGACGGCCTAAGGTCGGGCCGAATGGTTAGGGTGAGGCCTTGGGTCGGGCCAAATGGTTGGGGTGCGGCCTTGGGTCGGGCCGGAGTGGTTGGTTGCGGCCTTGGGTCGGGCCGGTGAAGTCAAAAATGGCTAAAGAGCAATGGAGCATATAGGCGATGTGGTAAAGAGGCAATGTGGTGGGAAAGGGAAAGTAGTGAATAAGGGCAAAAAGTTGGGTAAAAAGGACAAAACCGATATCGGTTATCTATGACCGGTACGGTTAGATAACCGACGCCGGTTCCTTAGGGCACGATTTGACCGGTATCGGTTCTATGTTAAAAACCTATAAAAAGAAAAATACGGCCGGTCATTGTCACTTTGTCAATTTGGAAACCAAATTAAGTTGTCTGAGGTGGAGAGTGGGGATTGGAGCATTTCTTGCTTGAGGTGGCGCTATTTGACTGGAGGAGTGAATTGTTAGTGGGCCTGAGTGAGGAGGAGGCAATAATTGATTGGTGGAGGACCCAGAGGAGGACATTTGGAGCCATGGCATAGCCAGGAGGAGCAGGAGGAGTTGGACCCCTAGATCGCGTGCGGCGACAATTTGGATTCGTGCGGGACATACCGCAGGCTTATAGACCATATATGAGGATCGACGCCGAGGCAGCATTCTCACCTCCCCGGCCAACACCTCCGTAAGGGCCGAGAGGAGATAGCAGCCGATCGCGAGGTAATGGATGCAGAGAGCAGCGGAGAGGCCTATAGGTTATGGTGGGTAGCAGAGGCTGCGAGGTGTACGTGATCGTCCTAACATAGCCGTGATAACAACGGAAAGAGATCGTCTGCGAGTTTAGTTCAGCAGCTCCAAACGAGATGAATGAGACAAGAGGATTGTTAGCGGTTGCGGAATCACGTCGGAGTCACGAGCGGAGAGACTAGAGGCTGGATTCCTCCATGCGAGAGGGCGTATTCATATGTTACAGGAGAGATTGGCGAGATCGGTGGGCGGTACCAATAGCGTGGTACCGTTGAGGTAAGAAGCCTAGCGAGGGCGTTGAGCGATCACGATCATCTCCCTGGGTCGGGATGAGTCGTAAGGGTCTAAGTAAATGTTATCGAGGTATAAGAATAAATAAGGATGCTTGACTGCGTGTCGATGATAGAGAAGATGTATTTGTTTAACATATAAATAAAAATGAATATGTATGGTGATTTGAGTTATGATAATAATAAGAATGTTTGCGTTTTGACTTTTGGTGTTTTGAAAAAGGATAAAGAGGAATGTGATTAAATAGAAATACACAAAAATATTTATATTTACCACACATGATAGGTTATGGTAGGGGATGGTCGAGCTAACCTTGGGAGACCCCATGTCTCAGTGCTACCTACATAGCCCATTGCACAAAGCAAGGAGGGGCCTCAGACCGATGTAGTTCTCCCTTAGGACCAGGGAGAGGTGAATTTAGGCAATTTGGTATGGTTAGGCAATTGGTTGGTTGGTAAAAGTATTGATATTAATATTGGTAAGGTAAGGGTGATGGTGTTGGTAACGAGTTGGTGATGTTGTAAAAGGTATAAGGGAAGTGAAAGTTAGCCTACCCAAGTGGTAGGGAACCATGTCCTGATTAAGATCAACACACAATCCTAGATACGAGGCAAAGAGGAAAGAGTGCTCCGTAGGTAAAAAGAGCTAAACAAACCACATAACGTAGAACGAGCTTGAACCCCTAGGTACCGTGCATAGACGAGAAGTCAATAGGTGAAAAGAGTTGTAAGATCACAATATATCGGGTGTACGTCACGTCCCTTGAGTTGAAACAAATGGTGAGGTGAGGTGGATGATATAACGGAGGTACAGAGAACTTGTTACAAAGCGAGTGTTCTGACGAAAGAGAACCTACCCTAAATAGACAAGTCCATGACTCAAAAGTTCTTTTGAATGAGGCTTTTATTTTACTGAATATAGACTGATCGATGCGGGAAGTCTACAAGGGATATTGATTGTACTATTCTTGAGGTCTTCACAAAGCTGATCAATGCGAGAAGCTTCTGATAAAGGCTGACTGTGTATAGCTGTCCTTCGAGGGAGCAGTCTATTTATAGTAGCAGATATGATTTTAGTGCATAGCTGTCCTTCGGGGGAGCAGTCTATATATAATAGTAGCAATAGTTTGGCCTATAGCTGTCCTTCGAGGGAGCAGTCTATATATAAGGTAGATAGCTAGATGTCCTTTTGACGTGAAGCATCTAGTTTTTGTAGGAAGTTTGACTCAAGAAAATCCCATAAGAATACGGCTTATTTTAATACTTTGAAGTCATGGACTAGACTAAAAAGGGAAGGCATTACTGAGGTGAAGTGAGAATCAAACTATGTGAGCTTGATTTTTATTATGAGGTGTAGGGAACAAATTGTATGTGGTGGTAAGTGGGCTCAAGGGACGAGCGACAGGTAGATAAGAAGTGATATAACACTAAATTCAACAGTAGAATGGTCGAAGATGCAAGGCATTAAGGGGTTCAGGCTCAGGTTTACCATTAAGTGAAGCTAAACAATAAGTGCCTGATCCATAAGTGTGAGTGATTATATAAGGCCCAATCCAATTAGGAGCAAATTTTCCACATTTTCTCTTTTCTAGTTTGGTTACATGTTGATTCTCTTTGAGGACAAGATCACCAACCTTAAAGGTACGCTCATGAAGTCGCTTATCATAAGCACGCTTGATACGTTTTTGATAGATTTGGAGGTGATCAAGAGCTGTAAGACGACGCTCGTCAAGAAGCTCCAATTGGGCTAACCGCTCTTGGCGGAAATCATCGTTGGTGAGAATATCCTGAAGAGATATTCTAAGGGAGGGTATTTGTACTTCGAGAGGCAGGACAGCCTCGGTACCATATACCAAAGAAAAAGGTGTGGCATTAGTGGAGGTACGAATGCTAGTACGATAAGCCCAAAGGGCAAAGGGGATGTGATCGTGCCAATTTCTTCCGGATTCATTGACAACTTTCATGAGGATTTTGGTTAGGGTTTTATTAGAGGATTCAGCTTGTCCATTTGCTTGTGGATAGTAGGGTGATGAGAAGCTGAGTTTGATACCAAAGTTGTCAAGAGTCCTGTAACAACTTGTTTTTGAAAGATTTTCCATTATCTGTTATCAGGCGATGAGGAACACCAAAATGACAGATAATGTGGTGGTTAATGAACTCTACAATTTTTTCTTTTTTAGTTGAAATGAGCGGAATAGCCTCCACCCATTTTGTGTAATATTCGGTTGCTGTGATAATCCATCGGTGACGTTGCGAAGAGGATGGATGAATCTCACCAATAAGGTCTAAACCCCATTGTGAGAAAGGCCAAAGATCTCGGGCGACCTGTAGCGGGTGGCTAGGAGTATGTTGAAGGTTGGCATGTTGTTGACACATAACACAACGCTTAACATATTCATAGCAATCGTTATTGAGAGTAGGCCAATAATAACCTAGGCGGAGGATTCGTTTGGCCATGGCAAGGCCGCTAAAATGTCCGCCACAAATACCGTCATGGACTTGTTGGATGGTATGGGTGACCTCCACACCGGTGAGACATCAAAGGAGGATGCCATCAAAGCCACGTTTATAAAGGAGTCCCCCCATAACAACATAATGAGAGAACGTTTAAGAAACGTGCGTTTGCCGGTACTAGTAAGGTCAGATGGGAGAACAGAGGTTGTAAGGTAGTCGTGAAATTGGTGATACCAGGTATCCTGTGAATTAACAGACACATTATTTATCGTACAAACAACCGAGGCTGAATAAGATGGGGCAAAGAGTTGTTGGACCAAGACGAAAATGTCAGAGTCAGTTGATGAAGCTGGAATTTGCGAGGCTAAGCAAGCCATAGTATCCGCAAATTTGTTAGTGGAGCGGGGAATGGTTTGGATAGAATAGCGAGTAAATAAGGCTAGAAGTGAATCCACGTAGTGTTTGTACTTTTGAAGTTCCTCATTTTTGCATTGGTAGATGCCCATAACTTGATTGACTACCAATTGAGAGTCGCCAAAAATATTGATAGATTTGATACCTAAGTGTAACGCAACTTGGAGACCCAGAACAAGGGCCTCGTATTCCGCTGTATTATTAGTGCAAGGGAAATCGAGTCGGAATGAGAGAGGCATAGGCTCAGCGTCGAGAGGAATGAGAACAACGTCGGCTCCTCCACCGCGCTGGCATTTGGATCCATCGAAGAAGAGGGTCATTGGATACGACTCCTCCCTGAGTGAAAGAGTGGTGATGAGTTCGTCGGGGAATGTAAAATTGGTAAATTGTTCCCCTGGTAAAGGGGCTTCCACAAGTTGGTCTGTGATGGTTTGTCCTTTGATTGATTTCTGGTGGACAAACTCAAGGTCGAGGTCGGCGAGGAGCATGAGCCATCTGGCGATGCGTTGGTTTAGATGAGGTTTGGCATACATGTAATGGATGGGGTCCATGTTGGTGATGACGAAAGTTTTGTGATTCAGGAGGTAGTGTCGGAGTTTGGTGGCCACGAATGATAGGGCTAGGCACAACTTTTCTACCTGAGTATACCTAGTCTCATAGTCCACCAAAGTATGACTTATATAATAAACGGCTTGTTCTCGATTCTCAGAGTCACGATGTGCAAGCATGGCCCCTACAGCGTGGTCGGTGGTGGAAAGATAAAGGTAGAAAGGGTGGTCGTCCTGGGGTGGGATAAGCATGGGTGGCTGCAAGAGATAAGCTTTGAGAGCCTCAAAGGCTTGGTGGCACTCTTCACTCCATTGAAAGTCAATGTCTTTTTTAAGGAGGTGATGGAAAGGTTGACATCGATCCGAGAGTTGGGAGATGAAACGTCGGATAGATTGGAGCTTACCTTGTAAACTACGCAATTGTTTAAGATTGGTAGGTGGGGGCATTTCTAGAATAGCTTTGACTTTAGATGGGTCGACCTCAATGCCACGCAGACAGACAATAAAGCCGAGAAGTTTTCCCGAAAGGACACTGTTATCCAAAATTCACCCCCCTAGGGTAAATTTTGATAACATGCATCAGAAGATTCAAATCCCAAGCAAATTGATTGATTCAGAGCAAAATCAGGTTTCTAGGGTCCCTTCAGGTATTTTTCTAACTCCCCTGGCCGAAGAAACAGGGAGCAAGCTCTGAGAAAATGCAAAAAAGTTGCAGAAAGGCAAGTAGGTTGACCCAGGAAAAAGTGTGAAAATTGGCTAAGTCCTACTCAAGGGAGCAATTGGGACATTTGGGACGTCAAGGCGCGGATCGGCCGAAAAGCCTCCAGGCGGCCCAAATTGCATTTGGGACAATCGGGCCAGAAGTACGCGGAGGACGCGAAAAGCCGATCCGGCCGAAGGAGGAAGAAAAATTGGCTTAGGTGTTGCTCGGGATGCTTGGGACAAAAAGACCCGAACCGGCCGAATCGGCCGAAATGAGTCCAAAGGGCCCAAAATCAAATGGGATGCTTGGGACAAAAAGACCCGAACCGGCCGAATCGGCCGAAATGAGTCCAGGCGGCCCACAAAGCAAATGGGACAAGTGGGACAGAAGTACGCGGCGGGCGCGAAAAGCCGATCCAGCCGAGGAGAAAAATTGGCTAACTGCTGAAGAGGGTAGCATTCGGGACGAGTGGAACAAATGGACGCGAAATGCCCGAACCGGCCGGATCGCGCGAAAACAGTACAAGGAGCCCAAAAGCAATTGGGACGCGCGGGCCAGAAATGCCCGAACCTACGTAGAACCAACCAAAAAAGTCGGTCCGGCGAATTAGTGGGACAAGCGGGCCAAAAATGCCCGAACTGCCCGAACCGGCCGAAATGAGCACAAAGGGCCCAAAATCAAATGGGACATCTGGGACAAATGGAGGCGAAGTACGCGTAGGAGCCGAATCAGCCGAGGACCAATCAGAAGCTGCCACGTGTCCTCACAGGAGAAAAAGTCAAAAGGTCAAAGGGGCGAGTTATCGAGCGCTGAACCGAACCAATGAAATGGCGCCACGTGTCCAAGTTTAAGGGGCCCACAAGCAATTTCAAAAGGAAGGCCCGCGAAAGACGGAGGACAGAGAATTGCTCGTCCAATCAGCACGTGCCACGTGTCGTCCAGACGGTGAAGAGCGGGAAAACATTTTAAAATCTGTCTTGGTCTGCTCCGTGCCCTAAATCTTCAGATCGCCATATCTTTTGATCCAGAGCTCAGATTTCCACGTTCTTTATATCAACGGAAAGCTCATGAAATTCTCTACATGATTCTGGGGTTAATCTCGAGTTTTGGTGCAGTTTGGAGAGAGAAAATCAAGAAACGGCTCTGACGCGTGATACAACAGAAGTGACGCTTCAACAACCAGCTTTAATGCAGCAGACAGCCCGCCGTTTTGCCAGGATCCGCCGCTTATACCATAATGAGATGATTTAAAATACAACCTGGGGGTGGTTGGAGTAGATCTGACTTTCCTCTTTCTTCCTTCTCTCATTCTTCCTATATATTGTAAGGAGTGGCAAAATAAAAGTGGTTGTTCATTCTTTCTGCTCTGCCCTCCCTTCTTTTCTTCTCTAGGGTTGAAAATGGAGTTCGAGCCTCCTCCCTACTCTGTAATGGCGTTTTTTGCCTTTTACTAATGGAATGATGTTCTGTGCAAACTTCTGAAGCAACAAAACGTGTTTTGTGATGCATCTGTCCATCCTTTCTCGTTTTTGCTTGTTTTCTTCTTGCCTCTCTTCATTGCAGGTATCTGTGCATGTTTGAATGTTCATTGCAGGTTTGGAGCTGTGTTCATGGAGTTTTGGGACATTTTCTGTGTGAAATCTATCCTTGGGCCTGTGATGCATCTGTCCATCCTTCCCATTGCTCACCTCTCTTTGTCCCATGGCAGTTTTGATAGATGTTCAACATTCTCCTTCTCTGGTGTATCACCGTTTTAGTGTAGGCTTTTGTTGTTTTTCCCTTCTCTCTCTCTCTCTGTCTCCTTGGCATGGTTAGATTAGGATTAGATTAGCTTGCCTGCACTGGAATAGCTTGTGGCAGGTAGTTTAGGAGCAGGAACCAGCCTTCTCTGGAGATTCCTCTCTCGGTTTCACAAGTCCCACGCTTGGAGAGAGGTTTCCATGTTGTGCAATCACACTGGATGCCTGAACATCAACCTAGAAGCCTGATGTGCGTCCAGGGGTGCTGTGATTTTGCACTAACGAGACACCAAAGACACATTTCTTTGGTTGAAGATGGAAAAAATATTGTAACAGCGATCGAAAATAATGGTTAAAACATCGAGATGTTCACTGCGATGTTTAGATTTGCCAAGAAGATCATCGACATAATCCTCAAGGATAGTGTGCATAATGTCATGAAAAATGTAAGTCATAGCCCGCTGATAGGTAGCACCAGCATTCTTAAGGCCAAATGGCATGACACGATAACAGAAGGTTCCCCAAGGAGTTATGAAGGTAGTTTTATGTTGATCGGCGGGTGCAACCAAAATTTGGTTGTATCCTGAAAAGCCATCCATGAGAGAGAGCATCTCATGGCCTGCAGTGAGATCAACAAGTTGGTCAATACTAGGTAGGGGGAAGTCATCCTTAGGGCAAGTGAGGTTGAGATCTCGGAAATCCGTGCATATCCGAAGTCCCCCCGTCGCTTTAGTGATAGGTGCGATGTTAGAAATCCATTGAGGATAGTCAATAGGCGAGATGAAGGAAACGAGAAAAGAAGTCGTTGAAGCTCTTCTTTGACCAAGAGGGCAATGCGTGGATGCATTTTCTCAATTTCGTTTAATTGGCTTGGAATCGGGGTTTCAGATGTAATGTTATGGATGGCAATGTCGAGGATCAATTCTGGCATGTCAACGTAGGACCAAGCGAAAGCTTGGTTGCGAGCATGGAGAAAGGTAGTAAAGGTGACTTGTTCTGATGCGTTAAGGGATTGTCCGATCTTCACAATGTGAGGATCCTCCTCCGTGTGGATGTTGATTTCTATAGTCGACTCATTCAACATGGTTTGAGTTTCAGACGGTAAGGTGCGTTGAATATAGGAGTCGTCCGCCCCAAGGTAAGTGAGGATGGAGTCGTCATCTTGGCACTCAACAACATTAATCGAAGGTGAATCCTCTTTGATCATGTCTGGATATAGAAGGGGAAGAGAAGATGGGTCCTCATTATCGTGTTGATAAGTGAGAGGACCTATGAAGATAGCATTTATGAAAAAAAAAAGTTAGGAGGGACAGATTCAGGGTCTATCGACTCTGTGGGTGATGATGACAAAGTGGGTGATGATGGTTCGGTAGGGGTGACGTCGTTGTCTTCTAGAAGACAACTGACAAGAGGTTCCTTCGGTGTAAGTGTTCCCGAAATCCGAGGCCACTACGATCATTGTGCTTGCGTGTCGTCACGGGAATGAGTGTATGTCGGCCTTGTTCATAAAGACCAAAACCAAAGCCTTTCTAAGCACAGCGAGTCAAGAAGGTGAGGGCGAAACGACGATTTGTCAAGTATTGAAAATCAGATTGGAAGGGAACCACACCAAGAGGAGGTTTAGGTGTAATGGAGGATGCGTCAACACCCCCATACGTTAGGTTGGTGCGGAAATGGGGTGGTCCGTAAGAGATTACCTCCCCACGTGATAGTTGTAGGTGGGATTTGCATGTAATTGTCCGTACTCCCGGGTAGGGAAAGAACTAACGTTATATAGGCGGTACTCCCCGAGTGTAAGGCGTTGAAAAACATCTACTAAGGGGTCCGTGGTTTGGGATATTACTGCGGGGAAGGGAAGTGGTTTTGCGGCAGTGGTTTCATTTGAAGGTGTAGGTGCGGTTGAGGTGGATGATTGAGGCACATTTGAAGAGGATGGTTGGGTTGAATGAATGGGTGTCTTGATTGGTACAAGCACATCGTTAGGGCGGTATAACATATTGCAGGTTTTAAAGGGGGGAGGATCAGCTTTTACGGTGTAGGACTTCCCCTCATACTCAAATTTTATGCATCTATGTAAGGTTGAGGAACGCATCCCATGCTTAGGATCCAAGGGTGACCTAGCAATATATTGTATTGAAACTCTCCCTCAAGGACATAGAAGAGTTCGGGTAAAGTACGTGGTCCTGCACGAATGTTAAGAATCACGGTGCCTAAGGTAGAGGTAATAGCGTCATTGAATGACCGCAACATGATGGGATTGGCACACATGTAGCTAGAAGGGATATTCATTTGTTGGAAGGCTTTTGAAGAGATGATGTTTAGCTAGCGCCCCAATCAATCATAACACGACGTACACGAATGTCTCGGACGTAAGGCCGAGATGAAAAGAAGCCGAGGTCGAGATCTTACGTACTAAAGTCAACAATTTCGTCTTGGAGAAACCGATCATGCACTTGTTGTACAGAGAGATAGAAGTGGTTGGGCGGTGGGTTGTTTGGTGAGTGAAGCAACGTGATTGGGTGTTAGAATAGAGGTAACAGGCAATGTTTCATTAGGTAAGACCTCGATCCCTTGAAGAATTTCCACGAGAGCTTGTCGATGAGATTCAGAAGTCTGAATGAGATCATATAGTGTCATTTTTACGGGTGATTGGTGAAGCTGTTTGATCATGGCTCGATGGGAAACTCCATTGGAGATGGGGTAAGCGGGTCCACGAATAACCACTTTGGGTGGTGGTGCAATCGGGATGGTGGACGGAGAAAGAGAGGACGCAGGTGTGCTATCTTTTGCTTTCTCGTTGTTTTTCTGCGCTCGAGTAGCAACACTAATCATATTAATCTCGTAGACCTGAGATGAGGAAGATGGTTGGGATAAATCATGGTCTTCAAGAGGTGGGGTTGTAATAATGATAGATCTTGGTGAGGCGGGGACAGATGGTATAGGAGAGGGAATTGAAGCTAAAGGTCTCTCCCTTCGTAAGTTGTCTTTCTTAACCTTTCTATCTGGGAGAGGTGACTGACGAAGGATGGTTTTTAAAGCTTTGCATCCCTCCACATCATGTCCTGGTGTGCGGTGATAGGCGCAGATTTTAGACTCATCATAACCTATAGGTCGAGGTTTAGACGGGTCATAAGGTCTAAGTGGGGGTAGGGAAATGGTCGCATTCTCTACCAACATAGCAAGGATTTTGGCGTAAGATCCTTTGAGTGGGTCAAAATCGGAGGAGGATGAGGGTATTGGTTGTGCGGGTTTTGGTAATGTTTGGGCGTGGTTGGTTCGTACGGGCGGTGGTTTAGCCAAGGGGTGTTGACACATGGTTTTCA